>JAOVVA010000010.1:2731672-2742532 GCA_028565275.1 Leiocassis micropogon
ATTTGACCATTAATTTTGTGACATTATAGGGGAAGCTGAGCTTCCCTTGCAGTCTTAAAGAAATCGCCACTGAAATACACACCTGAGTTTCTCCACAGTATTCTTGTTGAGGTAGATGTACCAGTAGATGACGTTAAAAAGAGCAAATGAAAGTGGGAAGAGCACACGAGCATACTCGTCAATGATACTAGGCCCAGCCAGGGTAATATTGGGTGGGATGGCTGAACCCTGCTGCAGGAAGATGGGCAGGCGCATTTTTGGGGCTTCTGAAACGGAGTTCATCCTCCTCCTTTGTCGCTCTCCAGCGCTTGTGTCAGATATCGTCTAGGACCAGAGAAATAAATGTTAAGATATTAGAAGCATGCACATGAATAAGTTTCTTATATCTGCACTTTTATAGATTGTTGTTCTGTTTACTTAGCGGTTTCCACTATTTATATTAAGCACATATTCTTCACATTATTCTTCCTATTCCACATGTAAGTAAATAATTAAACTGAGGCTAAATCTGTGCATTAGTTTGTACAGATAACACATTTTTTTTATTTATGTGACTACATGGATTATATATTTTTATTTTAAACTTTTCTATTGGTGTTAGCATTACTTAGCCAGTGATATACTGTATATGTAAGTAAGTAATCAGAAGTGATACGGCATTAAAGTTAACAGCATTTTTTCTAACCAACAAAGGTTAAGCAAATTTAAACATAATGCATGGATGTAAAAATTTAACTAAAACGCTGGAGACCTATTTGAATGTCTAAAAATTACAAAAAGGTGAATTTTGCATATTAGGTGCCTTTTAAATGTATATTAAAAGTATGAGTAGTATGTTCATAAAAATGTTGTTCGCTTTTAATATTGTATGCCAGTGGAGTAATAATGAAAACACAAACTTTATCCAACACATTACTGTAAAAACAGACACACACACACACACACACACACACACACACACACACACATAATGTCTTTGCAAGGTTCTCTGTGTATGCAATATGGTTTTTCTGGTTTTGACCTTTTTGCTCTTGCTTGTTTTTTTGTTTTGTTTTTTATATATTACTCAGTTTGCATGATCTTTTGACCTATTGCATGTTTTTGACCAAAATTCTACTCACTGATTTAGTTTTGACTATGTGTTAACCTCGTGCTGTAGTACTGTACATCCTCCTGTCTGTGATTCATGATAATCCTAATGAAATGACAGATGTGGCCAAGAAAATCTACCTTTAAATACTTTTGGCATCTTCTAAACCTGATTGATCATCCCAACCGTGCTGAGATACTCATTGCTTCTCCTAAGCACCAAATAAGACTTGTTTCCGAAATAAATGTATAAAGGCATTGGCTTTAATATAAAAACTTGTCTGAGAAAAAAAAAAAAAAAAAACTCCAACCTTGTATCACATCTTCTTTTAAATCCCCTAAGTTTAAAAAAGTCCGTGGTTTTAATGCTGTGTTACCATGAACATTGGCGTATATGATAAAGTATGTGCTGCAGCTTGAAACAATGAATGGGAATTCACAGAACGGCGTCAGAACATATGTCTGACGCTGCATTACAGACACACACCCTTTTTCCTGCTCCAGTATGCGTCAGAGAGCAGAAGCAGGGCACTCGTAGCATCTCAGGTAGGAGAGATTACAGAACTGTCATGCAGTGTGGTTCTAATATGCTCTCTATTTTTAAAACACCAGGCATGAGCCAGTCACACGGGAGACGTTCTCAGGAGACAGGAAACGCTTGTGCTATTAGCATACCCACTTCAGGACTGCAGATATGAATCTTACATGTGCTCAGCCTGTTACTATGCATATAGTAGTGTCTTAGAAATAATCCTCTCCTATTCGTTTTTTTTTTTTTCCCCCCTATGCAGCACGCTTGACATGGCTCCGGGCGTACCATGTGGCACAGTTCACAAACAAACAAATGGTGTGGGCCAGAAGGCGGCCACCTCCTCGCAAGTGTTGGCTCATCTTCGTGCTCCTTCCTCACGCCTGAGCCAGAATGCTGTTGCCCTGCCACAATAACCTTTGGATTATTCACTGGGGGGTTCAAGCCCAGATGTCTATGAAGCTGTTCTCTGGCAATATGAGCTGTGAGCTTTATAAATAAATTGAATTGTTGAAATGTTGCTTTCACATCTGCCTCTGTCAGTGTGGGTTAGCGTAACGTGTGTGTGTGTGTGTGTGTTTGTGTGTGTGTGTGTGTGTGTGTGTGAAGCTTTTAAATGCATCCAGGGAGTAGTAGCACGTCAAAGTCACAGGATTTCTGTTCATCTTCATGTTTTGTTAATCGGTTCTAAATAGTAAAACACGGGATAACGCAACAGGATAACGCCACCCGGGATTACTTACTATTCTCAGTGGAGCTATTACAGAGAATTATTACCGCTTTATCCTGCATACAGGGTCGACGTAGGGCACGAGGCGGGGTACACCCTGGACAGGGTGCCAATCCACCCTGCACACACACACACACACACACACACACACACACACACACACACACACTCACACTCATTCATACAGTACGAGCAATTTGGAAATACCAGTTAGTTGCATGTCTTTGGACTGTAGGAGGAAACCAGAGTACCTGGAGGAAACCCATTAAGTACAAGGAGAACATGCAAACTCCACCCGGACCCTGGAGGTGCAAGGCGTCAGCGCTAACCACTACGCCACCATGCTACCTAATTAAGCATCATTATAGTGTAAATTAATTTTCATTTCTTTAATTGTGTAAACATCAGAGTGAATTAGAATACCAAGTTTAATCTTGATTCTGATTTTAATTCTACTGTCAATGTGCGTGGAAAGTTCCAGAATAAAAGATTACTAGATAAAAGATAAAAGAATATCAAGTTACTCCAATAAATAGAGTTAATAAGTTAATAAATGCAGATAGAACCATTATTTAGAATTTTGTTAGGTTTTAATTTTTTTTCTCTCTGGTTGTCTGTTAAAAAGAAAAAAAAATATTAAAACTTTCTTTGTTCTGTTTCTGGCTCATTCTCTTCTGATGTAGCAACAGATAGACATGACACTTTGTATTGACCCAGGAAATAGCCTTAGACCTACAGTAAATACCTCTTTTGTGTGAATAAACAGAGATCATTTACCACATTGTGTGTTCGAGTGTGTGTGTGTGTGTGTGTGTGTGTTTTTTTTCTCTTATAATTCAGTGTGTGCAGTGAACACATCATGCACTTCTTATATTGTTTAAAAGCATGGAAGGACATTAATATAATACTGCAATGTTTACCGACTCGTCTTCATCGTCACTCTGATCAGCGATGGACTCCAGCACAGAAGCTCTGGAAAGTCGACGTCTCGTCCTGTTAGCCTCCAGAGTGGCGAAGTAGTTGACGGCGGCAAACTCCACCAACGCCGAGGCCACGAAAGCGAAGCAGACGGCAATGAACCAGTCCATGGCTGTGGCATAGGCCACTTTAGGTAGGGAAGAGCGTGCACTGATGCTCAGCGTGGTCATGGTGAGGACGGTGGTGACTCCTGCAGATCAGAGTGGTGTGTACAGCGGGTGTAGGTCAGGAGGATGTAACCAAATTACAGTATGTACAGTAGATATGCTTACATGCTTCATGTCTACCTAGCACAGTAACATTACATAACAAGTTCTTCTATACTAATAATCTGCTTTTGCTAAAATTTTCTCTTATTATTCAGAATTTTCATAGTAATGATGGATAACGTTAGACTTTTATGCATTTATCTAATGTCTTAGCATTTCCTTTGATTTCATAGCAATTTAAATATAGCTTATATTTTAACCAGAGATGGTCAAAAAAAAGGAAAACTGTAACTTAAGGAAAGCTATCTACATTTAAACATACTCAGGAATTCAAAAGTAAGAGGGAAATCTAACGTCATTTTGGTCAGTTCTATTTATCATTCAAAACCAGTTACAGTAGTTCATTCACTAAGTGATCAGTCACAAGGAAAATATCCTGCTCGGTCAGACAAAGCTTGGAATTTGCTTTTCTGGTTAGCGAAGGCTTAATTACCATTTTGGGGGGAAAAAGTCTTAAGGCACATTAGCAATAATTACAAATCTGAGCTAGCCAGCTAGTTCAACAGTCTAATTAGTGAAACTTAACTACAGTATCTTACCTTACCTTATCTTACCTGTGTTATGGCCAATAACCTAATTTGCAAAGTCAAACCAGTTAGGGATTTATCGTCACCATTGTCATCCATACTGCTTTTTCCTGTATAGAGGGTCGCGGGGGCCTGGAGCCTATCCCAGGAGACTTAGGGCTCGAGGCGGGGTACATATTTAACCTAGCTAAAATAGAAACCCTAATTGTAGCTCATTCACTGAACATCAATCTGATTTAACCCATTACTCACTTAAGCAAGAGTACAAGTATTACATTTTATTATTAATAATAATAATAATAATAATAATAATAATAATAATAAACTTAGACAAAATTACTCTGGTGTTTTCCACATTGATTATAACTTACTTTATACTTTTTAACCTTCTTAGCCATATAAACGCTAATTACGGATACAGACACAAAAAAGTACTTCTCATTTCTGGATCTCCTCCAAAAGCTGAAATGAGATTATAAATTAGACTTGGATTAAACCAGCAACTAAAATCACTTTTTTTGGCTCTGATTTGTAATGCTTTATTTTTATTGCATCTTGTTCCTCTCAGGGCCGAATTCATCTATGCAACCTATCTGTAATAAATATACAGTGCATCTTAAAAAAATAATTTCCTTTTGTAATTTAATTTAAAAAGTGAAACTCTCAGATATTCTTGATTCATTACATGTAATGTGAAATATTCCAAGCCATATTTCTGTTAATTTTGACGATTAATGAAAAATCAAAAATCAGGTATCTCTAAATATTTAATTGTTTCCCTAATATCAATCAAAAAAGGATTTGAACAATTACGTTAATTTATCCACTCAATACTTTCTTTTTGCAAATTTTTTGCTCAATGTGGCATGGCATGGAGGCAATCAGCCTGTGGCACTGCTGAGGCCTGTATTGTTGTGTTAGGTGTTTCTCATCTTCCTCTTGACAACCTATGAACTAAAACCAGCAGATGACATGGCACCCCAAACCCTCACTGACTGTGGAAAGTTCACACTGGACTTCAAGCAACTTGGGTTCGGTGTCTCTCCGCTCTTCCTCCCGATTCTGGATCTTGATTTCCAAATGGACTGCAAAATTTACTTTCATCTAATAAGAAGACTTTGGACCACTAAACAATAGTCCAGTCCTTTTTGTCCTTAACCCAGGTACTGTAAGACACCTCTGACATTATCTCTAAGTCAGGAGTGGCTTGATTCTAGGAATGGTACAGGTGTGGCCCATCTCCTGGAGACATTTGTGCATGGTGGCTCTTGATGCACTGATTCCAGCCTCACTCCCCTCCTTGTGAAGCTCTCCACAAGCTTTGCTTGACAATCATCTTAAGGTTGTGGTCCGCATGTTGCTGGTGAAAAATTTTCCTGCCACAGGAAACTTTCTATCGATATGATTCAATTCAACACATTCTGTGGCTTAACCTCCTTGTGGAAAATATCAAAATCAAAACCAAAAAAATGGCTTGAAATATTTCACATAACATGTAATACATTTAGAATGTATAAAAGATTCTATTTTTAGACACTAATATTTTGTTGTATGGCCTTTTGCTTTGATTACAACACATTCGGTGTGGCATCATTTTTCATTTAGGGATAAGCTCAATGGGACATTATTCATTTAACAAAAAAGGATCCAAAAAGTCCACCCTTACTGCTCCTACAGGATTTAAGAGGGTGAGTTGCTAATCATCAGCCCTTGGGTAATAAATTATCACCAGGTGTGCAGACCTCTACAAAAGCAGAAGTTTTGGCAGGTTGCTGGTCTGGAGCATTCAGGTGTGTGGTAACATGATGACAAGAGGGAAAGACAAAAGCAATGGACTTAAAAAAAGAATATAATCCAGGAAAAGATTATAAAACCATTTTCAAACGTTCTACTATATATACTATTCTACTATATACATAGTTTTGGGCAGGTGTAAAAAATTGCTGTAAAAATGCTTCCAAAAACCTATATCTTAATAAATTGTTTTAAATCAATTTGCAAAATGCCAAGTTAGTAAAAAATCTAAATTAAATCAATATATGGTGTGACTACACTGCTGGCTTCAAACCAGCATCAATTTTTATACTTGCACATTTGCACAAAGTCAGGGATTTTGTAGGATCAGAGTCAGGTGTACAGTATGAATAACCAGGTTTACCAAGCAGGTGCTAATGATCATGAAATTCATATGTAGGTGGAAATAAAGTCATTAACTGAAATAACTGAATTAGCTGTGTAGGAGGCTTTAAACTGGGTAAGGAAAAGCCAAACTAAGGTGCTACTAAGGTGAGGTTGAGGAACACAGATCATGTCACAGATCATACACCATGGCAAGACTGAGCAACAAGATACAAAGTCAGCAAGGTCTCTCCCAGGCAGCGATTTCAAAGCAGACTGGGGTTTTAAGATGTGCTGTTCAAGCTATTTTGAACATGAAAGATGAAAGAAAAATCATGCTTACTACCCTTTGACACTGAAAGAAGTCCAGCTGTGCCATTAGCACAGAGCTGGCAGAAACCAGTGGGACACAGGTACACCCTTCTACTGTGTGGATGAGAAGTCTGGCCAGAAGTGGTGTTTTATGGAAGAATTGCGGCCTAAAACCCACACCTCCAACATGGAAACGAGGCTAAGAGACTCGAATGCATAAGATAAGAACTAGGTACAAGATTGGTACAATAATGGGTGTCTACAATGGCAACCGTGAAGCATGGTGGAGGTTCCTTACAAGTTTGGCAAATGTAATCTGAGATTTGTTCATGATTAATGGTGTCCTCAATGCTGAGATATACAGGCAGATGCTTATCCATCATATCATGCAATACCATCAGGGAGACTTTTGTATTCTGTCATTAAGAACTATCTTTAGCTTAGAGAAGAACAAGGAGTCCTGGAAGTGATGGCATGGCCTCACAGAGCCCTGATCTCAACGTCATTAAGTCCGTCTAGGATAACATGAAGAGACAGAAGGATTCGAGGCAGCACACATCCATAGATATCTGTGGTTAGTTCGTAGGATGTCTGGAACAACCTACCTGCCGAGTTCCTGTGTGCAAGTGACCTAGAAGAATTGATGGCAATTCTGGTTTACAGGGAAAGGATGGTCACAACAAATACTGATTTGATTTGATTTGATCTGTTTATTTACTTTTCATTTCATTATTTAATAAAAAATAAGCTATCAAGGCTTCTATTTCTAATAACAGTATTTCACTTGGGAGAAAAAAAAGAACTTTTAGTTTAAAAGTTTTAACACACCAAAACTGTTATATAGATTGTCCCTTTGAGGAAATATTCGAAGAACAAATTATTGTTTGCCCAATACAGAACTGCTTTCTATATGTTTATTTAATATGCTGCGGGACTGCTGGTAGGTGTACTGCTCACTCTAAATTGCTGCTAGGTGTGGATGAGAATGTGAAAGTGTGTGTGAAAGTGCACTGGTGTATCCATGATATCCAACCAAAGTTCCTGGGGTAGGCTCTGAATCTACTTACTGAAGCACTTACTGAAGATGAATAAATTCATTCATTAGTATTTGCTCTGCATAACTATATTATTATTATTATTATTATTATTATTATTATTGTTGTTGTTGTTGTTGTTGTTGTCGTTGTTTTATTATTATTATTATTATTATTATTATTATTATTATTATTATTGTTGTTGTTGTTGTCGTTGTTTTATTATTATTATTATTATTATTATTATTATGTTTGTTCGGTTGTTTGTTTGTTTGTTTGCTTAAAAATGTAAACATTCTCAGCTATAAAGCATGTCTGATTCCAATACTGATTGTCATTCAGATTATGATTAATATGATCACCTGCATTGCACTGATTACATCATCTAAATAAAAATCTGTTGAGGAGAGAAACCACCAATTTCCTTATCTTTCCACCTCTGGATTTCAAAACCACAGCTTGCACTTGTCATTGGGTCGTGTGCTGAATGTTTAAAGTCTTTTGATGCATGAACAGCATCCTCTGCAGATCCGGAGGAGGAAGTGACGCACGGACATTATGTCTAACAGTACATAAAGTATATACAGTATGTAAATGTGCAATATTTCCCACCTATAAAACCTAAATTAATAATAATTGCTTCTTCCCTGATTGTTTAATGCATGGTGAATAGGTATTGCAGAAATGAAACATAAAATGAAATTTGTTACTACAAAAAAATATATATATATATAAATATATATAATGTATTTATAAACATATATATATAATCCTTCATCTGCATCATCAAATAACAATTTTTATGTCATATTTTTGTCCTTTAAAATCACTCTCCACATTAGAATCCCATTAATTGAGTCACTTTTAACAATTGTTTTTTTTTATTGTTATTAATAAAATCAATAATTTGTGAAATATGTTAAATGGTTCAAAAATACATAATTGTGAAATATGTTTAATTTAAAGCTCATTACATTAAGCAACTTTAATTTCTCCTACCAGCCACAGTGCGAGCAGGCACAGACTCCTTGTTGATCCAGAACGACACTTGGGAAAGGACGACCACCATGATGAGAGGGATATAGGTTTGGATCAGATGATAGCCGAGTTTCCTCTGGAGAATAAAATGAACCATCTTGACAGAATATTGGCCTGAAAGACAGAAGGATTTTTCCAGAAACACACAATATGTATAAAGAGGACGTGTTCGATCTAATGCTGAACTTTGTATTCTGATATACGTACATAGAATTAGAGAGTTAAGGAAATATTCTTAGAAAGTCCTGGAAATATATTGCAAATTTGTTTATTATGATTCATTAATATAGTTTAAACATCAAAGCGCTCATAATCTATACATGGTTGTATGAAACATTGTATTTATTCTAATTAAGAGATGCTGAGGGTCATTTTTTATGTTCCAGACAATATCTGACCACATTTTCATCACATATACAGTATATTAAAAGCAAACAATATTGTATTTTAAATGTTGATGCCATGCAACAGATTGAGACTGTATATCTGTATATCTTCCAATCAGTTTCAGTAACCTAAAAGCATGGAAAATAAATGAAGGACAGTGGAGCTCTGTATGCCCTTTCTGATTTGTTAACTAGGCCACAGTGCTGCCTTTCAGGCCCAAGCTAGATCCTGTGCCACAGTGATGTTGATGGCTTCTCAGCAGGGGGACACTGCTTTTTGCCTACCCATAAATCTCCTCCTCCTGGGCTCTTCCTCAATGGCCTGAGAGCCTGGAATAGGCTTTATCCTTTAGTGTTCTTTTTAAAGACAGATGACAGCATGAATTAGTCCTGACCAGTTAAGCACCTTAAATTGAAACTCGGGGAAGAAGCTGACCATTATCATGGCAAATACATCTGCATTAACTCATTTAGAGATGCTTTTATCCAAAGTGGGCCGAAATACAGTCCAATAACACTAGAAATCGGTCAAGTTAACATTTCAGTCAGTGATTACAAAGTCTAGCGTTGTTTATTTATATTCAGTAATGACTTTATCCTGATTAGGGTGGTGGTGGATCCAGAGCCTGTCTCTTGAACACTGGGCACAAAGTAAGAATCCACCCATAATGGGGAACTAGTCCACTAGGCGCACACGTCCACACACTTATTCGATTATCCAATCCACCTTCCAGCATGTTTTTGGGAGGAGACTTGAAGTAACGCTGACAGATACAAAGGAGAACATGGGAAAACGCACAGACTGCTTAGGCATTAAACCAGAAATCCTGGAGCTGTGAGCCAGCAACGCTACCAGCAGAGCTGCAATGTCACCCACCATTGTTTTCATCCTCTATATGAAGCATGATGGTGGTAGCATCTTACTGACTTAACCCTGGCCTCTTGGTTGCTTTCTAATTAAAGCCCTCATTACCCAGTCACAGTATTTTGGGGTATTTATATCGGGATCATATGAGATGATTTTATTTTCACACACATCTACAGTACTCTATTTAATTAATAATGTGACTTCTGCCATGCTTATTTTAATGTTCCACATCGGAGGAGTGAATACTTATGCAATCACTGATCACTTTATTTTATTTTTATTTTTTAAAAACAAACTATCCTGATTTTTTTGTCCCTCTGAAATATAATGGGATGTTTAGTATGGTCCATTTCAGTTTCAGGTTGTACACTGGGCAAGTTTATAGGGGGTGAATAATTATGATGCAAGTCACTGTATTGTAATATAAGCCATGCTCAAACATGTGTGTATGTGTATATATTTGGAATAGGAATCACCAGAGACCATCAGCTGCTGTATTGTGATTCTAGAAGTGTCACGATTTTATTAATATCACAAATAAACGAATTTGTAACAAACAAATAACAAACTCAGCAAGTATTCTACTACTACCACACAAGATGCTGTGCTGTCTGCCAATGAATGAGAGTATAGAGCATGCCACCTACAGGATTATGGAGGAACTTCAAAATTTTACCACCTCAAATTCAAGCATATTTAACATATTTTTATTTATTTATTATTACTTTTTTTTTTTTTTTTGCTACCTGTATTGATCTTGCGTATTTTGCTGGAGAGCATCTTTCCGATTAGGTCATACTGCAGTAAGTTGGAGGACTCTGGAGGGATTTCTACAGACTTCTCCAGACCTTTCCTCCATGTGTACATAATCTCACTGCTGGTATAAGCATCTATAGTGGAAAGACAAAATAGCAACAAGGTCAAAAAGTCAAAAACACTTATGAGGATTAGATAGATAGATAGATAGATAGATAGATAGATA
>JAOVVA010000010.1:2757369-2767968 GCA_028565275.1 Leiocassis micropogon
CAGGGGTCTCCAAATCCAGTCCTGGAGGGCCAGTGTTCAGTTTGGTGATTCTTCTTCTCAAACACAGCTGATTTAACTAGTTTGTTAATTACTAGGCTCAGTGGGTGCGTTTAAGTGTTGGTGAATTACAAACTGTGCTGGTCACTGGCCCTCCAGGACTGGATTTGGAGACCCCTGACCTAGAGTCACAGATATGTACCACATGACCTTGTGTAGGAGTTAAAAAAAAACAACATCTAAAAAAATAAATAGAGAACGAACATGCTCGTCCTAAAAAATCCTGAAATTACAAGTGGGGTGGGGGGGAACAAAAAAAAAAAAAAAAAAAAACCATCATGAATGCCATTTAACATTTAGAAATAAAACCAAACGAAACTCACCCGTAGCTTTGTGAAGACAAAAGAGCAGTGGCAGGCCTTCAGCTTGGCCTCAAGCCTCTCAATGGCTGAAATATTTTGACTAAAAATAAATTAAAATAGAAAAATAAGAGTAAAGTTTAATCCTCTGATGTTTAAAGTATGTAATCACTCCATGTTCAACAGATAATCAGTACCAAATGTAGGTGTTGTTGCTCACCTGCCAACCTTCTCCTGGACGTGGCTGTGAAAGAGTCGAAGGTAATGCAGTGCCGTAGGAGCCTTGACCTTCCAGTAGAGCTTCTCCAGGACGATCTTCTCCATCCTCATCATGTCCGAAACTGTGAAGCGGTTCTGGCTGATTCGGATCAGATCGTTGGCCATGGGAACGTTCGTTTCCTCTTCAGAGGTCTTCACGGCGATGTAGAAGCAGCAAAGGCCAACACAGGACAGATGTTTGGGCTGGATCTGTCGGAAATAATAAAAAACATTTTTTTTAAAAATTGGTCAACTATCAGGTTGAAATTTGACCATTTTTCATTCAAGTCACATGACCGTGTACGGTGGTATACATGTCCAATCTAGGACCCACACATTAAGGTCAGAGACCTTATAAAAAAAATAAAAAAAAAAATGTTATGCATAAATTCTGATGAGTCATTCAGGCTAGTGTGAACGTAGGCTAACAGGATCCAGTTTGCCCTGGTGCAATGACACTGCAAACAAAATCGCTTTAAATAATCGTCATGCAAACTCCAGATCAAAAATTAAATATTTCTGCAAAGTTTGTGGAGAACAAATTATCAGCTTCCTTCAGTATTAGACTAGGGTTAGCTTCTTGAAGCTGTAGAAGTGTAAAAGGTAAATCCATCAAGGTTTTTGCTTCGTATCATGCTTTAAACTGGTAGAAAGGAAATTCTGCTCTTCCTTAGTCCCAGTTTTTGTACGAACAAAAACCATTACACATCGAACAAGTCTCAGTGCATTTACAGTCAGTAGGAACATGTTTACCTTCATCACGGACAGAAAGCGATCCAGCAGGCTCACGGCGAGGGAGAAGGTCTCGGCGCTGAACCCAAAGAAGCGGGTCAGAGACAGCAGATCTTTCACCTCGAAGTCCCTCATCTTCGCGGTCATCCTCATGCCGTTGTCGATGGCCGACTCCAGGACGCGCAAGCCACAAAGTTTCGGCTGACACCTGACCTCCTGCTCCAAGAGAGCCTTCAGCTGCAGTGCAAAGGGCAGGGCTTCAGCGCCGCTTACTGTGTCAATCATCTGAAAACGAGAAACAAACCAATTCATCGGCAAAACTTAGGTGTTAACAAACCAGTTGATGAAATTTAATACAAATTAGATGGTCAAATATTAAAGGCGATTTGGTGCCGATTCGACTTGTATTGTGATTCTATAATCACCACCACACAGGATGCTTCATTTCCTGTCAACATGTGAATTTTTTAGATAAAAGATAAGTGTCATGGGTAAATAATTCAATGCCCCCCCCCCCAATGTTTGGTTTGATTTAAAAATAAATAACCCACACACACCACATGTTGAATTAAACAGCCATCCAAGGACATTCATGGCTGATAGCGCACAAGGTGTACACGTGATGGCCCAACTGAGCTGCTTTCAAAGACAAGTGTTTGTGAAACGTTCACAAGCATACAACTGATTAACAAATTGTGTTTTTGAGCGCTCTCGTTATTGAATGAAGCCCTGCTATACTATTGTGTGCTTGTGCTCTCGTACCAGCCAGACAGACACAGGATCGAGGAGATCTATTGAGGGATTGAAAGGTCACCTTGATTTATTTCATATACAGTACAGTGGGGAATGAAGCAAGTGAAACTAGGTGGCTGCCTGGATAAAAGCGGGTCATAAAATAAAAACATTAGGTGCACTGGTGATGTTATCTGCAGATCACTAGCGGCCTCCAACATAAAGGCTACTACCCATCAGGAAGGGCCGAAGACCATCACACGTTTCCTTTGAACCACCTGTCGCCAGCATCTTTTCAAACTGCTCGCTCATGCACCGTTGGGAGTGGCTTAACACCCCGAGGACAGCGCTATCCGCTTGCATGAGCTCACAGACGCAATGATTGGGTGTAGAGCCATGATTGATGCGAGAGCACTTGGCACTCTCACATCCCTCCCCACGTCCCCAAGCTGTGGGAGGTTACAGCATCATCCAGGAATCGAACTTTACCACTGCGCAAGTTTCTAATGTATCAAGTCTTTATGAGCTTGTAAAGACTTCACCATATATAATCCATATGCATTCTGGTGTGTCTTTTGGTCCGATGTTGAAAAATGCCAGCGTGGATGGTAAGCGACCCAGGACTTTAAGCTAGCAAACCAAAACTAAGTTATGCTTTTATCCAAACCGAACCAGGACATTATAATAGCTAAACAAAGCTAACAATGTTATGCTAGAATCCAAACTGAACTTGGACTTCATACGAGTGATGTAAAAATTATTTTATGCTTTGATCCGAACAAACAGGACTTTATATGAGCAAAATATAAAGCAAAACAAACTTGGGAGTGGAAGGCCATTTTCCAAACTGGTTCTCTTTTTTTGGGCCAAGACAACAGCTGAACCCAGTATTTAGCATTGTGTTTTACATTATGTCTCCAAATAACTAGAAGGGGGGGGGGGGGAATCGCCTATTGCTGCTTTAATGTATTAAGAGTTATGAAGTAATTAAAATAAACATGACAGGTCAGACATGTCGAGATTAAACTAAGTGAGATGATGAATCATGGACAAACGCGAAGCGAAGACGGCAATAAAGATGTTTAATCCTTTTTAAATTAGACTCCGACTTGTTAAGAGACTCGTGTCTGTATAGAATATGGAGGCCAGGCCGGTCATCCATATTGGATTCGGTTATTAATCGTTAATCGTCTTTTCCCATCCGTATTATGACAAAGCATAATCCTGCGCTGGGATTGGCTGTTCGTAAGTGTTTACGCAAATCGCGTAGATAACGGACCAATCATAAAGAAAGCACTGGATAACTCCAGAACAAGAGGCGGGACTTGCCGCAAAGCGGGTTGGAAAGAAGGGAATCACCGCTTCGGGTGTTATGTCTGGACATGTCCAAGAGACTGTACAGCATGACCTTTCTAACATATTGACGGGTTTTTACAAATGAACATCACAAAACAGAATTTAAACAAACTACATAGGTCAATCTTATTACATTGTTGTGAACATTTTACATTCCTTACATTAAAAACCTTTTTTTTTTTACGTGAGATGTAAGTGACGTTACATGCGAATTTTTATTTGAATAAGGATTGATATTTAAATAAACGTTACACGTTTGTACAACACAACCAATAATTAAATGTTTAAATATAACAATGATAGTAAAAATAATAACAGCTTGACTAACTTCGGAAGCAAGAGAACATAAATCCAAAATGGCTGACTTACCTTGGATTTTCTTTTATATTGGCTGGTTCAACTAATCGTAAGAGAACAAGATTTTAATATATATTTTAAAAAAAAACACACACACATTTAAAATAAAAATAAGATAAAGAAAGGAAAAGCAAATATTTAATAGGTTTTTGTTTAAAGCACGTATTTCTATCAACTTGCTGCCCAGCACACCCCTGACCCTTGGCGTCAGGCAAACAACCAAACGTTAGCGTCGGCTTTTATAGTCCGCAGACTACGGAAAACCAGATTTCATTGGTTGGTCTAAGAGGGCGTTCTTTCCTGCTACATTTTGATTGGTGTTCTACGTTGTACACTCACAAGTCACGCCCACTCACAGAAACCGCTTCCTTATTTAGACCTTAAGTGTCACTTGTACTGATTTCAGATCAGCGTAAACTGATCGCCGTTACCATGGTGCGTTCTAGAACGTACCAAAGAAATATAATACTTCTCTTTGATAAGGAAATCTACACAAAAACACGCATTATTAACTGATTATTTACACATCATTCCTTTAATATTGACTTAATTTGAGATGTTTGGTATGCCAAGGTTGTCTATGATCTGTAAATGTTGGGAAATATGTACATAAACACTGTGTTTATATCATTGCATTTACAGCACTGGGTGGAGACTGGGGTCAGTTTTCTGTCAGTAGTCTGATTCTGTAAATCTCATATGTAAAATATACTCTAGCTTGAGTATTTTATACGATGTGTCTGTTAAATAGCTCAAAACAAATGAAGACCATTTTCACGTCATTATCAGTGGACACATAAAATTAAATGTAAAGACTAAAATGTTACCACTAACCACATTAAACCACCAAACATAACATCTTGATTTAATATGTCTCATATAAAAATATGTAAAGATATTCATCTTCTATACGGCTTATCCTCAACAGGGTCGCGGTGGACCTGGAGCACATCCCAGGAGACTGTGGGCACAAGGGAGGATACACCCTGGACATACACACACAAACTCACTCTCTCTCTATCGCAGGGCACACACACACACACACACACATACTCACACACTACAGGCAATTTGGGAATGCCTAATCTGCATGTCTTTGGACCTGCGGGAGGAAACCAGAGAAGCCGGAGGAAACCCACCAAGCACAAGGAGAACATGCAAACTCCATGCACAAACCCGGACATTGGAGGTGCAAGGCCACAGTGCTAACCACTAGGCCATCATGCCCCTACATACACACACACACACACCTATCAAGCACAGAGAGAACGTTAAGTTAACACATATGTACATTATAGATGCCCATACTGCTGTGCTGATGCCCACACCGCTGGTCATAAGGTCACAGGTTCAAACTCAAGCACCACCAAGGTGGGCTCTTGAGCAAGGTGCTCAAATGCTTATATGTACAGTACCTATCAAAAGTTTGGACATACCTTCTAAGTTAATCTTTTGTTTGTGTGATTTATTTTCTACATTCTAGAACAATAGTGGAGATTTAATAACAATGAAATAACACATATGTCATTAGGTAATTAAGTACCAATAACAACATCCACAGTCAGCTGTTATTTTAAACCCCTAAAACTCAAGCGGCACAGATATGTGCCAGCAACACAGCACTAGTTAATGAATGATTTAAAATAAACTAACTGCTCATACTGAAGTCCTGCACTGTGTCTAAACCGATGAGGCTTCGGACATCGAACTGGACATTTGGGTTTTTGGATATGTCAGGTATAACCAAAATTAGCATTAGTTTTATAAGGCAGAAAATATTACTGCTACCGGAATATGAAAGTGATGTCGCAAAAAAATGTTGAACTCGTATTATTATTATTTTTGTTTACAGAAACAAATGAAAACAACAATAAAATCATTTTATTATATGTACTGGTACTTTAACATTTTTTGCTTAGTCATGTTTGTATAGTATTTTAAATTGGAACAAAACTCTGTTCCTCATATTGCCTAGGTTGTTCTAAAAAAAAAAAATAAAAAAAAAGGACGTCACTCAATATTGCACAATTCTGATCCATATTTATAATTTTTTTTATTTATTGAAACATAGTAATGCAAAAAATGGCTAAAAATGCTTTTGGGTTTCCAGCTGTTCTGGAGCAGTTCTTGCAAGAACAGTATTGTTTTCGCCTATTCTCTGTTTGATGGTCTGTTCGTTAAACTTCAGTTCTTTTTAAAATGTGTGTGATAAGTGTTTGCTGTTAAAATTGTTTTTTTTTCCCCCTCTCAATTTTGGCAAACATAAAAAAATACATGCATGCTAGTGTATCTTTTGTTATCTTTTTATTATCTTTACCTACATTATTTTTCTGCAAAAGTGCAAAACAAAATGATCAAGCAAAAAAAAAAAATTACAAACATTACACAAATAATGCACACACTGCACGCTGAAGAATATTTACAGTGTATATGTAGCAAAACAGGATTTCATTGCCATTAATGATTAATATTAACAAATCAAACAAACTTCACTCTGAAACATATTTGTTATAATTACTATCTGGAATATTTGTGCATTAAAACAGTACTGAAATTTGTTTAGTTGTTTTCGTTATTATTTATAACCAAAGAAACTGAGGTGTTCCAAAATCATAGGTTTGTTAAACGTATACATAAAAAAAAACTATTTATTTAGGGAAATATAAAATATAATATTAAGAGAAGTTTTTAAAAGTCAATATATATATTTTTTATCTATTACTGTGTGAACTTATTTATAAAATAGTAAAAGAATATTTAGTGAATACAAGATCAGTAACATGTCAGGACAGACTTCTGGAACTTGTAGCATATTCTGATGTATAACAGCTCTAACACTGGTGTAAACCCTGACATTAATCACCAACAGTACAGACAGATACAGTAAATAAAACTCACATCACCAGTTAATGGCAGAGCTCAAGATAAATAATGGACCATTTACAGTTACAACTTTGATGATTTAATTTCAGCACCATATTTATTAATGATGTGTATCAGATGGACTGTTGAGCTTTCTACAGGCATAGAAAAGAGCTTACAAAAGAAAGAAAGAAAGAAAGGAAGAAAGAAAGAAAGAAAGAAAAAGAAAGAAAGAAAGAAAGAAACTAAAGTGAAGCTCTGGTTGGTAAATAATGTCATATAATAATATCATATAATATCATATAATAAGTGTGTAATGTGCAGGAAGAGGAAAGCTCTGTATGTTTTGCGCTGGATTTATAGTTCCATGTGAGCAATAAGATGGTATTTAATACCAGAAGGTGAAGAGGCGTTGATGTTGTCCTGATAAAAACGTGAGAATGTTGATTCCTTTAATTAATTTTTTTCAATGAGAACAGCTCAACTGTAGAAGAAAGAAGGAGCAACTGAATGAAAGTTCAGTTAGTATCAGTTAAAGTCTCTCTGTGTCTCTTTCATTGTCTGTTTCAGTGTCTGTCTCAGTGTATGTCTCATTGTATGTCTCAGTGTCTCTCTGTGACTCTTAGGGTCTGTCTCAATGTCTGTCTCAGTGTCTCTCTCGTTGCCTTTCTCAGTGTCTCTCGGTCTCTCTTAGGGTCTGTCTTAATGTCTGTCTCAGTGTCTCTCTCAGGGTCTGTCTCAGTGTCTGTCTCAGTGTCTCTGTTAGTGTCTGTTTCATTGTCTGTCTCATTTCCTGTCACAGCGTTTCCTCTCAGTGTCTCTCTGTGTCTCTCACTGCCTGTCTCAGTCTCTTTCTCAGTGTTTCTCTCTGCGTCTCTTAGGGTATGTCTCAATGTCTGTCTCAGTAACTGTCTCAGTGTTCCCTCTTAGTTTATTTTAGTTTCTCTCAATCACTCTCAGTGCCTCTTTCAGTATTTCTTTGAGTGTATATCTCAGTTTATGTCCCAGTGTCTCTCATTGTCTGTCTCAGTTTCTCTCTCAGTGTCTCACTCAGTGTATATCTCAGTTTATGTCTCAGTAGTATGTCTCACCTTTTCTTGTCTTTGGAGGTCTGGAGTGAGAGAGCCTGCAGTGTTTCAGCTGCCATCTTTCTCCTGTTAAAGGAGTTCATCTCCTCCTCTAGCTCTCTGCGCTTCTCCTCCAAAGTCTTCTTTTCCTCCTGGTGTATATGCTTGACACACTCGAAACGCTCATGCAGCTGCATAAAGACACACAGGAACACACAAAATAACTGTGCACAAGTTAACTGCGAATTTGCCAGAATCTCATTTCAGCGTTTATGTACAACATCATCCAGCAGATATAAAGTCTGATAACATTATGACGTTGTCCTTTTCAACCAGATGATGCACAAATGTAAGCACCTTTACATCTTTAAGCTAAAGTTTTAGTCTAGAGTCTTTATGGCCCATAACCTCTGACCTCACGCTCTCGCTCCTTCAGCTCAGCCTCCGTCTCCTTTACTTTGATCACAAACATTTGCCGCATGTCCTCCTCCATGCGCTGCAGATCTGCGACAAACTCTCTCCTCTTGGCCACATAGGTTTCCTGCAGACTGAGAAACACAAGAGATGTCCTTATGAAAAATCCTACTGACTTAAAAGATGCGGCTTACAGACTTTGACTGATTGATTTTTGTCTCCAATATGTCTTGTCTCAAATGTACCTCGGTTTTAGGATTAGGTGCAGAGAAACACTGATAAAGTGATGAAGTGTGGAGGATATGGCAACCCGTGAGCAGTACCTAAATGGCTGGGCATCAGTATCGGGGTCTTTGAAGCCCATCTCCTCCAGTTTGCAGCGGCGGTAGAGCTCATAGTGGCGTGCGTGTGTCTGCTCCCGCAGGTCCTCCATGTTGACCCGGATCAGCATCTCCCTCAGCTTTACAAAATCACAATGGTTCTCATTCTCCACTGCGCTTAAACACACACACACATATGCACACACAACTTACACTTTTAGGACAATTGTGTAATATATTGTATATAAACTGTTTCCACATGTAGGGGTACCAGACTCTTACACTATTTGCAGAAAAACAGAAAACTCAGAGAAAACCCACACAGACATCCAAGCTCAGGGGTCCTGGAAATGTGATTCAGCTAAGATCACTTACTCATCGTCTATACCACTTGATCCTATATACAGTGTCACGGCAGGCCTGGAGCCTATCCCAGGGTATTTAGGGCGCAGGGCGGGGTACACCCTGGATAGGGTGCCAATCCATCGCTGGGCACACACACACTCAATCAGTCATTCAATTTACATGTCATTACACATTACAAGCCAATTAGGCTAGTCCTAGTCCGCATGTCTTTGGACCATTAGAGGAAACCGGAGCACTCCGTGGAAACCCACGAAGCACAGGGAGAACATGCAAGCTCCATGCACACAGACCCAAAGTGGGAATCGAACCCTCGACCCTGGAGGTGTAAGACGACAGTGCTAACTACTATGCCACATCAAAGATATCGTTCTAAATAGCTTAATATTTACTAATCACTACCCAGGACTAGGATTCGATCTGCGTGGCTATGATTATCTTAAACACAGGACAACATGAACAGCAACTTGTTTAAAATGCACCATGAAAACAGTATTAATCTGAAAATGTAATGCAAAGGTGATAAACTGGTAGTATAGACCCTCACCCTGCACCACTCCCCATGGGTACTGCCTGGCTCTCACCAGCTTGTTTCCCACCTTGACATCCTCTCCACTTCCCACCACAGCAAACGGCAAATGAGCCTGAAACAGGAAATCAGACACCCACATGCAGCGATGTTACTGTACCATAAGTCTTTACAAAGTTCCTACTGTACATTTCGGGTTTACATTTAACTCACGTTCATGGAGGAGTTGATTTCCGCAATGGCTTCGTCATCTGTGGGGAACTGGTAAATCTGGACGCCGTTGCTGACGAGCTCGCTCATGATCTTAATCTTGAATTTATGAAGGTCAGATTTGCAGATCGTATCCGCCTTAGCAATAACGGGAATGATGTTTACCTATCAAAGATAAAAAAAAAAGAAGCCATTGGAATAAACCGATCTATTGATCTGACAGATATACTATACATAGATATAGAATGTATAGTATATACCCTAAGCACATAGAGCTGGATAACTTTTTAACAAATGAAATGTGATTAATCTAACCTTACTGTCCAGCATCTTCATGGTGACCAGATCGAGGGATCTGAGCGAGTGGCCTGTAGGGGAGATGAAGTACAGGCAGGCGTGGATCCTCGTGTCGTGGTAGTTAAAGAGCGAACGTTTGATCTTCAGCTCCTCTTGGAGGAAATTTTCAAACTGGGCATCAATGTAGTCTGTAATGGGTTTATAGCTACAGAAAAAAAAATTAGTTCTTGTAAACTAATGAACATTCATGAGCTCAACCTGACAGCTTTATGCTCCATGTTTATAGTCATACTGCTGCTATTACATAATCTTACTGTATATATACATATATTTTTATGCTGTCACTTTGGTTAGCTTGATATAGTGTAATTTATCATTTATCATTTTATTTTGAGTAGAACTTCATTTCCAGGGTAAATTTTATTTTACTGTAAATTTCATCTTCATATTTTTCAGCAGACACTTTACTTGTTAGCGTAATTAAGTTTCTAATGTAAATTTCCTTTTTATTACATCTTTTATTTTTTATTTACATGTATTAATTACATTTGTGTGTGGGAACTGTACACACAATCAACACCACTTGCACATTACAGGAACTCAAACTTTACATCTAATTCGAATGGTCTAAGCGAACATCCACAATCGAATTTTTTCATTTTTGTTTTTAACATAATTCTGTAAGGAATGAGACACATCAGGCATGCTGTAATAGGAAGCCAAAAAAGGAAAAAAAGATGGGTAAC
>JAOVVA010000010.1:2779921-2794462 GCA_028565275.1 Leiocassis micropogon
GTACTCCGGTTTCCTCCCACAGTCCAAAAATATGCAGGTTAGGCTAATTGGCGTTCCCAAATTGCCCGTAGTGTGTGTGTGTGTGTGTGCGCCCTGCGATGGATTGGCACCCTGTCTACGTACCCCGCCTCGTGCCCTAAGTCTCCTGGGATAGGCTCCAGGTCCCTGTGATCCTGAATCCAGGATAAAGCGATATAGAAGATGAGTGAGTGAGTGTTTTTCTAGTCACTTAAAGGTCTGTGTGCTGAGCAGGACAATTTTCCTGCATTATAATGATCACGGCCTAATGAAATGTACTTACATCCACCTCAATTTTGATTGAAGACTTGAAAAGCCCAACCTATCCCGTGAATTAAATAATAATACTGAATCAACAAGCTAGAAAGTTGCTAAAAGACCATGGTATATTTTTTTTTTCGTTTTTCAAAAATCGTCACCTACCAGAAAAAAATACACCATGTTTTTTTTTTGTTTTTTGTTTTTTTTAATACTGTGAACATCAATTGAAAATTCTACCTAGTGTACCCTTTTTGGCAATTTAAAATCAAAAGCAGCTTTCAATCATTTATGAACATCGATCACTAATTACAACAACGAGATAAAAACACTAACAGAAAATACAACACCACATTTGTTCCTTATCACAGATGGCACATGGAGATGGTTTGGTTTGGCAATAAACATAATGAATAATTACAGCGCAGTCCTCGAATGAAACACGATGTTATGTTTCACGGGTACATGAATGATTGAAGGTAGTTTTGGTCCCAGAAATGGCCTATAAAAAGGCAACCATGCCTAGAAACTGGATTTAAAGCTGGCATGATCATGATGTTTCATTTCCAATCCGGTCTGCTACAGTATTGTGGAGAGGACAATAAAAAAAAACTTAAATATTCAAGTTTACGTACTTATAGACTGCGCCGTAATCAACTAATACTAAAACACAAATACCCACTCAGAAAGAGCACCATTTCAGACAAATATTCTTTCCTAGCACTAGCACAGACCTGCACCATCCAAAATATTCTCCTGATTAAAATCTGTCACTAAAAACGACATCTTACAAAGCGGCTGAGCTGGGATGTCCTTGAGGAGAGACGGAGGAACAGAACTTTGGCACGTTGTAAAAACACGATGAGATGGAGGTGGAGTTTTTATGGCCGTGTTAGGAAGAGAGCAGTTCTTTATTCTTCTCATAATCCTTTGTTGAAGTAAACTCTTTCGACTCCGGGGTGACTCGCGTGGATCTTCTCCTGCAGCTCGGGTTCCAGGCGGCTCACGGCCATCGAGCTACACACACACACACACACACACATGTCGCTATTTAATCCCACTGTCTATTTTAAGTGAAGATGAATAACTTCCTCTTATTGAACTGTGTTCCATTATATTACTCATATCTTCATTATGATCTATTAACTACTCGTCACTAATATTAAACAAAGTGTATATTTTCATTTCAGTAACATCACAGCCATATTAAAATGATGGATTTCGATTGGTCAGTAGGTCTTGATTCGTTTCTATGATGACAGAAATCAAATCTCACATTTATACTGTATGGACTCGATCTTATACAGTAGGTTCTATACAATCACGTACAGGATGTACAATATGATTAGGACTTGCTTGGTGCCCAGGTGTTCACACACTTTTGGGTATATCATTGTTGTCTAAGACATTTATTCAATATTTACTGTATAAAAGGAGCCTCCTGTGTCATAGCACTATAAATTCAAGGTAGGTTTCCAACACAGAAAAGTCTTCACTACAGACGAGTTTTCATTTCCTGCCTTCCTCAAAGAGGTAACAGTAACTCTGCTTCACATCTGGCCGCATCACAATGCCACAAGCATTGTTGCTGCTTATTTATTTCTGGCAGCATCGCCAGTTATTAAAATCTATAACCTCAAATACAAGCAATCATCTTTGCTCAGCTGCATTCTATTAGTTTATTTGTTATGCATACATTAATGTTCTTATATTTAATAATTGTACTAAATATCATAATAAATAAATATTATACTGTACAGTACAAATCAACTTATGAATATTGTTATATATAAATGTAAAACACCGGTACAAAGTGGTATATTGGGGCTCAATTGTAATGCACTGGTTTCTTTTTATTTTATGATTTCTATGATTTATAATCTCCAGCTATGGTTTAATCTGGGTACTTGTTTTTGTGTGTCACTGTTGTAAGACTAATACGAGAATGTCATATAATTTATTAGAGGTGTTCAAGTTAAACCGGGACTTTAAACCGATAAAATTTCTGTTGAACGGCGTATAACAGTACGGCAGTAAAATATTTGAACTGTACAAACGTTTTAAAGGAGGCCATACATCCGTGAATCGAGATCCCGGCTGAGGTGACCAGGAGCCCACTGCAGTTATTCCCATGTTTCTCAGGTTTGGTCACCAAAGGCACCATGTTTTTGGAGGACAATGCACAACCTCATGCTTCACACTGCACCACTTGCACTTGCACAGGAACTCGGCTGTGAGTTATTACCCCATCCCCCATACAGTCCGGACCGCACTCAGAGCCGTTTCCACATGTTTGGGCAATTAAAGGAGTTCCTGAGATGCCAGCATTTCAGACATGAAGCAGGCGGTCTGAGCATGGCTCCGTAATTCATAAATTAAATTGTAAATTGTAATTCATAAATCTTTGCGGCATACAAATCTTTGTATATATGCATATATTTATTTATATTACTTAGTAATCTATTTATGAAAATGGACATTCCGTAAATGTAGTCATTTAAAAAATATATATTATTACTTTTTAAGTTTTTAAACTTGCAAGAATTTTTTTTATTGATTTATGATTGACTATTTATTACTTATTTACTTTTCTAATTCACAAATTACATTTATTTATTTAATATTTTAAAAACGTATTTATATATGTAAATGCTTGAAAACTATCTTTTTAAAGAAATAACGTCGGACATTCCGCCTCATTGAGCTCACTGAAACATTCGAGACGTGACAGACTGTGAAAATAATTTACCAGTAAATTTCGGCTGCATAACACCGTTAACATACGCTTTGTCAAGGCTTTTATTGTGAAGCTAAAAGTTAACCTCCAATCAGTTTAAAAATAAAATCGGCTCTTCTTTTCTCACCTCTTCTGTGGGAACAGCGCGCAGCACAGAGGCGTGGCAAACACCAAGCTGTGAAGAAAAATACACACGTTTACAGAGGTCACAAAGGTCACAGATCTCAAACAAAGCCGTCCAACACACCACCGATTCATCTCGGGATACTCACCAGAATCCCACCAGGCCGACCTGAATGGGCGCACTCATCCACGGGAACCTCTGAAAAGACAAGAAACACGAAATCCCCCCCGGTCGTTAGGGTGGAGCTTCTGTAGAGCCTGGCGACTGGGGTAATGAAGCACTGGGATGTGAGGACTGAGCATGCTCAGATCCAACACTGCTATATTCATGAAGAGTGTGGTGCTCATAATAATAATAATAATAATAATAATAATAAAAACAGTCAATAAGTTAAAGATGTACCTTCAGGAATGCCTTCTTTTCCAGGGAGTTCATTAAAAATGGTGGAATTGCTAAAAAAAAAAAAAGAAATTAATCTTTTTAATCATTTTCTTGAACCACTCACTATACAGTGGAACCTCGGCATATGAATGCCCTCATTTTACGAATTTCCGCCTACACTGTGCGCTGGTTCGGGAGCCGTTCAAAACTTGTTTACATCAGTCAAAAGCCAAGCAAAGCGAGTTTGCAATTTTTTTGTGGTTTTTTTTTTGCATTTTATGCAAGATTTAGTGAAGACCGAGCTACATGGCTCTCAAGAATGTTTAGTGAGGACGGCAAGAAGAAAAAGCCACTTTCAGTTTCGCTAAAGAAGCAGCCGGTACTAAGAGGAATCATATGTTAAGGTTAAGTCCATTTATTTCATATTTTACTTTATTTACATGTCTTTTATAAACGTTTTGATTGTTTTTATATCCAAAAAATATAACTATAGTGTTTGAAATTGGTAATTTTGGTAATATTTTTGGGTAGCCGGAACCGATTACCTTCATTTACATTATTCCTTATGAGAAAACTCGCATCGCAATGCGAAATTGCACCTTAAGAACTTGCCTCCAGGATGAATTCAATTTGTATGCCGAGGTTCCACTATAATGTGTATAAGTTAACTCACCACACACCACAGCACACAATGAGCCTCATTTATCACTCTGGGTTTACAGAGAACCGAACAGAACTTCTGTAAATGTATGAAGTGAGACGAACCCATTCCAGGAGAGGCCATGAGGATTCTGGAGATCACCACTTGTGAGATGGCCTGCTGCGCCGCTTTCGAAGACTCCCCTAACCGATTACCGTTCTCATCCATCACCGGGATGCCGTGCTTCAGCTCTCTGGGAGTGAGATACAGCACACACTCATGACTCTCCATCAACCGAATGTTCCCCTTTTTGCTAAATCGTGCATCATATATGACAGGTTTACCTTTGCCTCATCAGTGGAATGTTGATACAGTTAGCAGCAGCTACAGCAGCAAACGGCACAAAGCGTCCTACAAGTGGGGAGATGTGCTGGGGGAAAAAACAACAGCCCAGATTTCACAGCTGTTCGGGACTTTTGTAAAGAAAGTTATATAAAACTTTATAAAAAAAGTTTATAAAAAGTTATCTAAAAGTTTTACATTTATATTAAAATCAAACTTAAGCATTATATTCATCATTCAGCATGAGCTTGACTGACAGTCATGGAATATTAAGGAAGTATTAAGTTATCTTTTACTGCTTAGTGTTCCATTTTTTTATTTTTTTTTTTAATGTTCATAACTCTTAAGATTATCAAGCTTAAGGTTCATATTTTTTCTTGTCTAATAAAAACGAACGCTAACCAAAAAAACTAACATAGAAAGTTAAAGCTAACTGAACAAACAAACTCTAATCTTGTGAGAAAAGCTAAATTTGTGTGCGTGTAAAACATATTTTGTTTGTGTTTGTAAGTGCGTGTGTGCAGCGCGCGTGTACTGTGTCTTATAACACACGTGTGCACGCATGTAAAGCAAAAGAAAGTCTCATTAGAAGGTTAAAAATCCATTTTCTCCCTCTCTGTTTCAGCCTGGCGTTATGTGTGCGCGCGCATAATTTGACACCGGGCCCCTTCACACACACACACACGCACACACATACTGTGTCTCTCTCTCTCTCTCTCGCCTTTACTCCCCCACACACACGCTCTCTGCTCTACACAGAAACTCCGCTCTGTCGCGATTCTTTTCAAAGGTAACGTGCGGTTCATTTGTTTGTTTGTTTTACGTTACAGCAGTGATTCCGTTAGTATGCGCTCACACGAGTGTCATTAGCGATGTTTCTTGCTAATTTTTCCGACAAAATAATAAAAAATAAATAAATAAAATTTCCGTTAATGCGTGTGTGTGTGTGTTTGTATGAAATTCAAATAAGAGAGGAGAAAGGTTGTGTAAGATGAAAAGGGGGAGACAGGAGGGTCCTCCTCTTACTTTAGCTTCACACACACACACACACACACACACACACACACAGCGCCTGCACGCATAAACGGAAACACTTATCTGTCTGGATTCATTTTTACTTTTTTTTAAAGGTAAAGTGCAGGTTTATTTGTTTTATTTTTACTTTATATTTTGTATTAGTTATTTTTATGTATTTATTTTTTTGGGCTGTGGAACGAATAATTTGAGTTTCCATTATTTCTTATGGGGAAATTTGCTTTGGTTTACGAGTGTTTTGGAATACAAGCCAGCTTCCGGAAGGAATTATGCTCGTAATCCAAGGTTCCACTGTCCCTTTTAGTGTTAGTGTTCATTTGTTAGTTTAGCTCTAACTCACAAGGTTAGCATTCATTCTTTACCTCAGCTTTTACTTACTATGCTAATGTTTCTTAGTTAGCTTAGATTTACCTCACCTATTTTCCGCTATGATAGTTTAGATTTATTAGTTTGACTTGCTATGTTGGTCTTCATTAATGCTTTTACTTGCTATGCAAATGTACATCTGTTAGTTTAATGTTTATTCACTCTGTTCCTGTTCAGGTTTTAGTTTCTTACTCACTATGTTGCTGCTTCTTTGCTACTTTTGCTTTTACTCGTTAGACTGCTAAATGCAATAAAAAAAAGGTGTTTGTGTACAGTGTAATTTCTCCTCAGTGTTTCTGTTGATCAGCATCTGATAACTATAAACTTAATCAATGTATTCAAAGAGAAAGACGTTTGGCAAAAGAATAATGCACAAATGGTCCTCATACATCCATCATAATGAGGCTCATACAAGGATATTTAGACGATGCACGAGGAGCGTTCAAGTCAAACCGGGATTTTTGATTGTACAGATTAACATAACACAGAACTCCCTTTATTTCCCGATATAATCGCCTGCTACACTAATGCACTTATCCCAGCATTTCACTAGTGCTTGGATACCATATAGATAGCCATGCTCAGACTGCCTGCTTCATGTCCGTAATGCTGGCCTCCCAGGAACTCATTTAATGTCCCAAAAAAGTAGAAATGGCTTGGAGCTAGTTTGACATGAATTCCCGGTTGTAGTTGAAAAATGTCATGTCTTCATATGAGGACATTCAGGTCTCAAGAGGTTGAAGCACATTTTGATCAAATCTATATGAAAGGAATGAAGCCTAAGCATGCAAGCCTTCTAAGCTCCACCCACTTTATATCAAAAGGAAAAATTCTGTTAAAAAAGATGACATATTATTATATCATTATACGTCGCACTCCATATTGTGGCCCACAACTCTTATATTAACATCAGTAAAATAGATAGAGATTAAACAATCCAATTGTTTCCAGGAGGATTAAAATCTGTATTTGCACATAACAGTGACAGACTGCATGAGGTGAAATCTATACATATAATAAAAATTTAAATGCCCAGACATTGAAAAAGAGTAATTTGTGGGGGACGTACGATGAGTAATATAACACATCAAGATGGTTTTTAGAATTTTTTTCTGTCTGTTTGTTTGTGCGCGCATCACGTAAAAACAATATTATTTGGTGTATTTGGCCGAGCATGAGGTAACATATGGGCTTTTTCTCATCGCAGTCGGCCCACAGAAAAAAAGGTATGCTATTTTGAAATAATAAAAAAAAATCGACCTTGTTAAAATCATTAGTTCATCTCAGAATTCAACAGATGGCGCTATACATGTTTAATATGCGCCTATGAGTGTGCAGTTAAAATCTACCAATGAAAAGCGCTCTCACACCTTCATTCCGCACACTTCACGGTAACCATGTAAAAATTTTAGTTCATTCCAAAATTCAACAGATGGCGTGGTACATGTTTAAAAACGCGTTTATGAGTGTGCAATTAAATTCCACATGAAAGAAGTCCCAGGCACATCTAGCATGATGAATAAAAACACTATGGTATTTTGTATGCAAAAGCAGCCTGCTCTTACATCAGCCCTCGAGTCTTCCTCTCTGCCCATGCATATGCAAGCACACAAGCGTATATGTTTCGAAGCACCATACCTTTGCTAGTGAGTTGAGTCCCAAAGCCGTGGCCACAGCTCCTGTTGTAGCCGAGACATACGCCATGCCGAGCTGACTGGACACAACCGATTGGGGGGTCAATAACAACATCAAGTGTCAGGAAATATATTTAGAGAGGGTTGGATGAAACAGCAACTCACTTTACTGTAATGGGAGCGTCACCGCTGCGGTTGGTGTAGTTGACTATTGCATTAAAGGACTGATTGATCCACTGCCAGAACAGCACTGCAGGGGTCGTCCTGGTGTTGGGGACAAAAATAAATAAATAAATAAACAAACAAATAAATAAATGAATAAATAAATAAATGAATGTTTAACATAATACTTAATGGGCCACTTAATTGGGAACATCTGCACCTCTGCTTATTTGTGCAATTGTCCAATCAGTCAATCATGTAGGAAAATTGCAATACAAAAAAAATCATGCAGATACAGGCCAGGAGTTCCAGTTAAAGTTTAAATAAAATGCCACAATCGGGTTGTTGGCATGGTGGTTGACGCTAGTACAGAAACTGCTCGTCTCTTGTTATCTTTAGCACAAAGTATGGTGCAGGAAACAAACAAAAAAGGGCCAGCGAGTGCCAGTTCCATGGATAGACACGCCTTAGTGATGAGAAAGATCAGGGGAGAACAGCCATGATGGCTCGAGATGACAGGAAGGCAACATGGTAAGTCAAGTAACCACTCTGCATCAGAAACGAAAGGCAAGCTGATCCGTGAAGAAAAGAAGAAGACTTCATCAGTCTTGCAATAAAAAGAATCTAAAGGTAGAGTGGGTTTAAAAAAAAAAAGAACAGCTGAAGCGTGCGTGAAAACAGGTATTTTTCCAACATTCAATGAATTTTTATGAGCAACCTCAAAATTATATAACACAAAAATAGTGCCTGGGGACTAAGTCTAAATAAAACTGATGTTTTTCAACATTCAATATATTCTTTAAAGGTATCAATAATTTTGACGTATTTTCAAGAGAAAATCATAAACATGATGGTTATGTGAAAGCTGTAATGGAAGTGCTGATTGACAGGAGAGAATCTCATCCCTCAAACACAGACAGCACCCACTTACTGTACACACTCATTTATTCAATGCTATGGGTTGCATTGGCATGAAATACTGTAGAGCTGCAGTGTTTTATTATTTAATGGTTTATATCCCTCATTCCCTCCAAAGCAGATTCCCACCCACGACAACCAATCAGAGAGGAGGAAGGCTTCCACATTCGTCCTCCTAGACACATCAGAGACACTCTTCCACAATTATGAGCTGACAGAACCGCTGCGTTCGGTTAGCACTGCTCTCTCTGAGTGACAGCAGAGAACGTACCACCTCCCTGAGATCATGGAATTCTCTGTCATCATCTGGATTCCACCTCAATACACGACTAGGAATTAAGAGTGTTTTCAAGTGGTCCTGGTTCTGCTCACCTGTAGAAGGTCATCATGCAGCCGGTGATGGTCATATTCATGGGCACCTGAGCGGACATGCGGCCGATCAGCAGCATCTTCTCACCCGTGTCTGGATGGAACGCAGAGTCGAAAATGTATTTGGCCCTCCAGAGCTCATCTTCTGTCAAGCCTGGAGACACCACTCCCTGCCTGGAACCAACAGTGGAATGGAAAAGTGAAAATATGAAGTAAGTTCAACATTTTCTTTCAGGTATATGTTCACACGTAGTGCAAGGCTTAATTGAACCTTCAGTACAAATAGTTTTTTTCCCCCCCAGTCAGTACACCTTAAATACGGTTCTACTTTTTTCACTCGGAGTTACCTGTAATCCTGAACGATCCTGCGTGCTTTCTCGAGCTCCTCGTTGGACAGCAGAACGTTGCGTGGGTCTGTGACGGTAAAGAAATGTTTGGCTCTGCCCACGAAGGTCCCCTGATCCCAGCGCGGCTCTTTGATGTTTATCGAGGTGGAGAGCTCGGCCGCCATGCTGCCTACACAGAAACGGAAGGGTATGTGAGACTCTGCTCTACTCACATCATGGGGAGGAACAGCAGGTTATACTCGTTCTGGTTCCCATTTATTAACAGCCTCAGGGCCATCAAGCTGGAAAGAAAAACTGTTTTGGGAAAGCCTCTGCCACGCAAGAAGAGTCATGATGAGAGCGTTCCCTTATCAATAGTGACATCAACCGTCGGTGTCCTAAAATAACACCGACTAAAAATACACTGTCGTGCTTTTCGTCTGGATTAGAGAAGTCCCGAATCAGCACGGCGCTGCTATGGAAACGGGTGAGCAGAACGTCTGAAATCAGCTGTTTGATAAAGCCTGCTGGTCTCTCTCTCCCTCTCTCTCATATGAAGTGAATACGTCCTGTATGTTAAGAGTATTATCTATAAGCCAATTATTAACACCTACCTACAGTACCTCAAGTAACAACATTGAAAAAGAAACACTATAATTACAATTATGTATACTTTATGTTAAAACGTAAACCATTGTTTTGAGACATCTAAACAGTGTCCCTCATCCTTTCTGGAGGACCATTTAAGCATTTATCAGATGTGTGAAACTGAATAGTCGACCTACCTCGGGTGTATAAAGTGCTCAAGGTGAGATCAGCAAGAAACTAAAATATGGTCATGTCCTTCAATTTTTTTTTGGTAAGTATGCACACTCCTGATTTCTGAATCAGCTGAAGCTGTCTTAATGTAGCAGGACCTGAGGTGAAGTCAGTGAATGTATGGCCAGAGGGAGCAATTTCCTCATTACAATAGCAATTCCAAAACTCTGACTGCGCTCCTTACATACTGTATGTATGTATGTATGCATGCATACATACATCAGGTTGCATTCCTGTGTGTTTATGTGCAGGACTGCAGGGAATGCTCACTGGCTCAGTTTCAGATCTCATCATCTATACCACTTATCACAGGAGACTTTATCTTCCGAGGAGACTTTAGGCATGAGGCAGGGGACAATAGGTGATTATTGCTGCTGGTGGTGGTGATGGACTTAAAGATTTTGTCCAGGGTGCCAGATAAATCAGGACTGGCACTGTGTAGATAAATATATATTCACTTAAGGGTGAAGGCACATGTCTTCTACGCGTCCGGCATGTATTGTATTCACTAATAGTAAAAGATGCTCTAAATTTCCATTGTGTCTACAGAATCCGTATATTTGCATGTCATACTGCTTTGCATGATTTACGCTATTTTTTTATTTTTTTTAAGCAAAATGTCCTGAAGCCTGAATATACAGTATATTACTGTGTTATTCAAAAAAGTTCTGTTTTATAAATCCACTGTGTGTAGTATACAATTTATCAGTTCATATTGGATTGTAAACAGTCCATCCATCTAGAAACCTCTGTAGTTCTACAGAGTAGAGACCATGGAGGCCAGTTGTGACCATTGTACTGTATTTATTCCCATTTTACGACAGTGGTCAACATTCACATGCACATTCACACACTATGGGATATTTGGGAATGGCTGGCAGTGTGTAAATCTGGTGTACCCAGAGGAAACCTACCAAGAACGGGGAGAACATGCAAACTCCATGCACACAGACCCTGAGGCGGGAATCTAACCCGGACTCTGGAGGTGCAAAGCGTCCAATTATAATAATCAAGCACATGAACATAGATTTGTGCTAAAAGTAGTCACTTGCTATCAAAGTACTGACTTGACCAGCTTTATGTCTGTGTTTTTATTGCAATGTTGTCTTTTTCCACCCAGGAAATGCTTTTGTCTTAATACTTTTGGTCACTTCTGTATTCATATGCCTATGTGATTTGTTTTACTTGTTTTACATTGTGAATACTGTACACTTTTAAACAGATCACTAAAGTACTATTGAGATATTTAGATTTTAGTTACTAGTTGTGTGAACGCAAAGATACGACTTATACATCTCCAACAGGTGAGCCAGGTGATCCAGGAGCTTATGAAGAAAAGATAAACATGACACGGCTAAAATACAGTATACTGTAGATGCTAATTTTTTTGTACATATAACACAGAAATATAATACGGTGTGTGCCAAAGAAACTACTTCTGAAGTTCATGCAATATGTAATCTTGCTTCCCTAAAAATGTAAAGCTGCTAACTTCAGGTTCAGGTTTTGAAGAGATGATTTTATATGTGCCCCAAAAATTACAATTTTTAATCATTTAAAATGCAAATTGTTGATATTTATTTATGAGGATTGATACTAAAATTAGTGTAAGCTTCTAGAAGCACATGATCTGTAAAAATTGTTGCTTGGATTAAAGCATTACGGTTTTTGGTAAAAGATTAACAAAGCAAAAAAATCTGTAGTGTCCGTAACCATGTCAAATTCATGTAGCAATATCCTAACTATTTTGCATTTTAAAATAATGCACTTTTTCTTTTCATGTGAAATCTAAATTGGCCAAGTTTCATCTGAATGACAATTAAGATCATTGCAAGATTTGAATAAAAAAAAAGTTACAGACACTTAATAAAAGGGCATGAAATTGTATTTAGCAAATTAGTTTCTTTTTAGCTAATAAAAATATATAAATGTGTTTTTGTATTTACAAAAAAGGAAGCATGGATCGAGAGATAAGAAGTAATGAGTTATATCTGAAAATTCGCTTTTTCACCCTAGGTGAGACACTTTTTAGCACCAATACCACGTTATGGCCGACAGTATTTTAATCATCTGTCACCACATGCAAACTCTTCTCCAACAAAGTCATGCGAATCTAAAAATAGATTAGCTGTAAGTCAGCGTTCCCTAATGCAGGTCCTGAAGAAACCCAAGGCACTGTACAGCTGCTCAAACACACGTAATTCGTCAGCTCATTAACCCATCATGTGGTTAAAACAGGTGTTGTTCTGCGTTCTAGTGCTCCATATAACTCACCAGAGTGAAAACTAAACACACTTGGAGGGGAAGTTAACGGGTTGTGTGTGAATAGGAAAAAACAAAGGAAATGCTTCTTAATTCTGAATGCCTACTCAAAAATTCTGGAAGGTCAGAAGAGTTCAGTATGTCACGTCAAAACAAAATGTCTGCTTATGGCATTAAGAGGAAACAAAGTAGCATTAACATGTTGACTTGCTAAATCTATAGCATCGACTATACAGTTGAATATTTACAGTGGTACCTCGGCATACGAACGCCTCGCCTTTTGCGGGAAATATGACATGACATACAAGCAAATGAACCGAGCCGACCCGGTTAAGTATGTCCGGGAGCCGCTCAAAACTTGTCTGCGTCAGCGGAAAGGCAAACGAAGCGAGTTTACATCTTTTTTTCCGCTTTTTTTTTTTTTGCATTTTCTGCATGATTTAGTGAAGACATAACACCATGGGTCTTATGAACGTTAGCAAGGACGGTAGCAAGAAATAAAGGGAGCCGCTTTTTAAAAGTAGACGGTGGCAAGAGCAATCATAAATTAAGTTTAAGTGAGGTTTAATGTCTATTTATTTCACATTTCACTTCATTTACATGTATTTTCTAAATGTTTTGATTGTTTTTATATGCAAAGTATATGATTATAGTATTGGAAATTGTTAATATATTGATAATATTTTTGGGTGGCTGGAATGGATTATCAGCATTTACATCATGGGAAAATCCCACAGGTACCACTGTATCACAGTTAGCAAGCTAGCTTGGTACTAACAAAAGCATATAAGAACTGGACAAATCCTCCATGATGTCACATATAATTGTTTTGTTTGTTTGTTTGTTTGTTTGTAGGCGGGTTTTGAAGCCCAACTGTGGGCAAATCGGCAGAACAAATGGAGCCTGACTGTTGGAACGCACCAACTTCCCTTAGTTACCACAAAATAGCTAGCTTAGCTTTGGCTTAACTCTAATGCTCAAGTGGCTGACATCAATTTATATGCTAACTTTGCATACTTTGCGTTTGACTGAACTCCGTCCCCCGTACCCTACACGCTGTCCCGTGTCGACTCCGACATTTCTTGTGGTAACTTAAGCTACAACGATTCCAGTTAGCTGGTTAGCTAAAATGATGCCTAGCAGACTGTTTGAAACCTTCTGCATGTGTGAAAAGGTTTCTAAGCTGGAAAAAAAAGTCTTATCTCATATAGTATTAAGTAAGTACAATGATTATGAGACAACAATGTAATTGAAGAGTGTTTCATGTCTGTTTAACTCATAAGTTTTTTAGAATTATTCCATGAATTTCTGCATTATATCAGCGATAAGCACAAAAGGGCTGAACTGAGGGATTTGGTTAGAAGGTTAACGAGAATTTGTTCAAAAACTGGATTACATTTGTGCACTTCTCACAGGTTTCTTTTTTTCTCTCATTTCCACCATCCTGAATTCTGTTGCTTTCATACTTTCCTACATTTCCTACGTGTTTCCATCAGGTTTTATATAATCTAATAATGATTCTTATTTTCTTTCATTGCTAAGTATTTTTTTTTTCTGAAGCAGTGTTAAATTCTCAATGCTGTTTTAATCAGAAAGTGATTATATATCTGCTATAACAGCTCTATCACAGCACTTTATTTAATACATCCTTGTTTCCATAGTAACCTAAACATGGACTTGCGGATGCTGCACATATAATTCTAATAAATATTTGATTTAAAATGTGGTATTTAGGGGGAAAAAAATCAAATCGTAGACACAGGTAAGTTTTCTGTAAGGTGATGTTAGTTGAACTTTTCTGGAAGGAGTCTCCAGTATCAGCCTCAGGCAGAGAGCTTTATCGTACAGTCCAAACAGTCTTGCAACGTTCACATTCACCAGCTAGAACAATGACGCAGTTGATTAGTTGGTCCTTCGTTTCTATCCAGAATACATTGAGACATTTTCACGTTCACACTAGAAATACTGTATGATATGTGGTTTGACTAAACAGATCAAAACATGTCTAACAAATAGTGTGGAATATGCGGTCAGTCAGATTTTAGATAATGCAGTATATTACATAGTTTACCTAATTATACAAACCGGATTCCAAAAAAGTTGGGACACTATACAAATCGTGAATAAAAACTGAATGCAATGATGTGGAG
>JAOVVA010000010.1:2794562-2804853 GCA_028565275.1 Leiocassis micropogon
TACAACAATACTGGGGATTTCAAAACTATGAAATAACACATATGGAATTAGGTAATTATGTAACAACAACAACAACAACAGTCAGTGTTGGTGGAGGTCAGCCTTTCTGGAATAGTTCTTGCAAGAAAGGTATTGTCAAACTGGCTCTCATGAAGACCTTCGCAGTAAAGCAAGACCAAAACCTACTGTCCCTCTGCTGTAGAAGAGAAGTTCATTTAGAGTTACCAGCCTCAGAAATCACCCAATAAGAACCAGAACCTCAGATTAGAGCCTTTATGAAGGATTTACAGAGCATAAGTAGCAGATACATCTCAATATCAACTGTTCAAAGGAGAATATTACATATTTTGGATAAACGCCTTCAGCATTGCTTTACAATGTAGAAATAAATGGATGGAGTCATTGTAAGACTATAAAAAATAAGCAGTTAAAAAATTTCCATAGCATTCGAATAATATTTATGGTCAATTTTTCAGGAACTACTTAAACTGGACAATTTGAACTTGTATATTTTCTTGTATTTGAATAAAGCTGCAAGGAAACATCTAATAAACATAAACTGTGCTGATACAGTATTGTAATGCAATGACTCTTAAGATGATGCTAGGTATTGCCAAAAGGGAAATGTCAAATGCTATCCACATGGCACATTGAGAACAGAATTATACCCCAGATCAGACTGTAATACTGAGTGATTTGTCAATATGATCTGCTCTGGATGTTTAGTTTATTGCTCTGCGCTTTCTGTAGTTTGCTACCTTGCTGTGTGCACCAGTCCAGAAGCATGAGCACGCAGGTGTTGGCCTGACAAGTCATGTACTCGTCCAGCATGAGCGGTGCCGCTGTGGCCAGAGAGGCCAACGCCTGCAGCTGCAGCTCCTCCTGCTGGACGGACGTCCAACTGCGCTGGACCTTCCCACCTCGCCTGCTCTCAGAGGAGTCAGGCCGGATGAGCAGCATCAGTGCCAGCATCACGCGGCTTTCTTTAAACAGCTGCGAAAAAAAACCAAAAAAAAAACCATGCACATACACATGCAGCATGCTCGAGTACAGAAACTGATCATGTCCTTTAAGCACTGAATCTTCACCTGAACAGCTGCTTGATCTTTGGACAGGACAACAAGCAGGTTCAGCAGCAGCTTCTTCATCTCAAAGTCTTCATTACAGAAGGTCAGCTTGAAGTTTCGGGTCAGAGGGTTATGCGTCTTCACTGCACGACAGAAACTCAAACTGCTTATATGTTCTATAAATATCTCATTATTTACAAGAGTATATATATTTTCCTCCAAAACTTACACTGGGGAAGGGTAGCGAAAAGGATGAGCTGCTTAGCAAACCCGCTCTCCTGTCAAAATCAAGGAGCGTGATTAAAAATTTTTTTCAAATACCCAGTATGCAGTAATGATGGAATCAAAACCAACATATTTACAATCAGCGGGGCGCTGGGATTCTCTGCAATCAAGGTCGTAATTACTAGAAGGTCGTTGCGAAGCTGGCGGTCGTAGTGTCGGAAGCCGTTGAGAAGATGATGCAAGAAAGCCTCTTTTAGGACCCTGGTGTTCAAAACACACTCAGTCAGTCATTCTAGATTCATCTGACATTCAACACATTTTAATATCTCATGCACTCAGTCCAATATTACTATTCTATTCTAGTCTAATTGTATTGGAACTAAGGGCCAGGGCTGTAACATTTCTGCCTATACAGAAAAAGAAGACCGTAAACATTTTAATATGCAAAATTAATTTCAAACACTGACACATATGTTTTGCCTCCGAACCGAAACCATTTTATTTCATATATTAAATACAGAGTCAGCCAAAAAAATGTATACACACTTCAGAAAAAGACTAAATTGACCAAATCTATTAATATACATTATATATTGATAACAATATTATTAATAAATTAATAAAATATACATTATACTATTTTTCTTTTCCTGAAATGTGCGTACATTTTTATAATCTTGAAGCTCGTGTACTAAAGCTAAAGTTACCTGCACTGCAAAACAGTCTTAGCAAACAGAAATATCTTGAATCTAGTCAAAATTAACTATATATTCTAAATATAAGAACACAACAAACCAAATACTTATGCTGTTTCTAGACAGATTTAGCTATTTTAAAGTGTAAATGTCTTGTTCTATTGTTCTATTCTACAGTATATTGCCTTTAAAGATAAATGCGGTCTAATTATGTATCGCTTCAAAAACACTGACCTCTTATCAAGTACACTACAATGCTAAAAGTATTTACTCGTCTGCCTTCACACGCATATGAACTTGAGCAACATCCAATTCTTAATCTGTAGGGTTTAATATAATGTTGGCCCCGCCCCCTTAGCAGCTATAACAGCTTCGACTCTTCTGGGAAGGCTTTCCACAATGTTTAGGAGTGTGTTTATGGGGATTTTTGACTGTTTTTCCAGGAGAATAAGAGATTGTGAGGTCAGACACTGATGTTGGACGAGAAGGCCTGGCTCACAGTCTCCACTCTAATTCATCCCAAAGCTGTTCTATCGGGTTGAGGTCAGGACAGTCCAGTTCTTCCACACAAACTCGCTCATCCATGTCATGTTGGAACAGGAAGGCGCCGTCTACAAACTGATCCCACAAAGTTGGGAGCATGAAATTGTCCTGGAAGCATTAAGAGTTCCTTTCCCTGGAAGTAAGGAGCCAAGCCCAACTCCTGAAGAACAACCCCACACCAGTTCCAACATGACTGCGCACCAGTGCACAAAGCAACGTCCATGAAGGCATGGATGAGTGAGTTTGGTGTGGAAGAACTTGACTTGTCCAACATCAGCACTTCTGGAAGAATGGTCAAAAATTCCCACAAACACACTCCTAAACCTTGTGGAAAGCCTACCCTGGAGAGTTGAAGCTGTTATAGCTGCAAAGGGGGCGGGGTCAACGTCAGATCATATAAACCCTATGGATTAACAACTGAATGTTACTCAAGTGAAGGCAGACAAGCGAATACGTTTGGCAATATAGAGGATGGAGTTACCTCGTGTTTTCTACTATAAGATTGTCATAAGCCAAATCTAAGCTAAGCGTTATATTTTAAGTTCTTGTCCTGTTTGCAGGAATCCACTGCCATTTTGCTTTTTGCTAGAAATAAACGCAAAAAAAATTGAGAAAGTCTTTATAAGGCTAGCAGTAGGTTAAATAATCTTATTTTGGGTTATTGTAAGCTAAGCATTAATACTAGATCATTATTTTATATCGTATATAAAATATATTTTAGATGTGATATAATTTTTAAGGTGCACCTTATTATGACTGCATAACCAAAGTGCACCAGTGACTGGTATGCGTTAGGACCTGTTTTTGTCCCTGAACAGAACTAGATACCTAAGATACCTGGTGCATGTATTCGTTTCTTTCATTTCATGATGAAGATTCTCTTCTATACACTGTATAGCAGAAACTAAACTCTTTCCTGAACTGAAATACTTTTTGCTTTTTGCATTCTTATCTCAAACCAGTAGTAAAGTTCTAGAACCTTTTTTTTATAAAATGATATTAATAAATCAAACTCCAATGTTGTAGGTTTGTCAGTTAAAGCCACAGAGACTGGGTGAAGGATTTCTCATCTGTCCACTCCGTCCCCATTAGACGAAGCGCTAAGAAGCAGCACTAAACGCACATGACGCAATCCATGTTGCTGAGCTGCTGGGTGACTTCCTCTCTGGACCCGTTGTCCAAAAGGTTCCACAGGATCTCGGTGGAGCGGAACAGCATCTGTCCGGATGGATCCGGCTCGTTCATGTGGAAGCAGATCTTCCGTGCTCCCTCTGCTTTCAGGATCAGACTACAGTTCACTGCTATAGAAATACACACAGTTATCCTGGAGTGCAAAAGAAATGACTCTACAGGGTAAACCCAGTTAAATGGAACATACTAGAAAACCTGGAGAGGATCTGTAGTGCCTGTAGGACCTGCAGTTTGACTGCCAGCTGCTTCTCCAGGAGAGCCAGTGACATGAGCAGAGTTTCAGCCAGACCGCTGCGCTCTATCACCTCACGCCTGTACGCCAGGCTCGTCGGACACACACCTGCTCACAAAACAGGCAGTGTCACTTTGATGGTTTGGTTTAGCGCTCCAAACATCATTACTTACAGAGTAAACCTAAGAAGGAAGAGTTTTCTCAGCTTCTGTTAATTACAGTATACTGTATATAAAACTTTATTTTTTGCTGATTTTTTTAATGTTTTGCAAAGACTCACCATCTCCATAGTGCTTTACTTTGTCCTGGGTGTATAGTGATATGATAGAAGCACAGATTTGCTCTTGGACCATCGCGTCTGACACCCGCATCAGATAACCTGTGAAAATACCAACAACAACACGAAAATCCTCATCAAACGCATCCTGGTTAAAATAACACAAATTCTGACTTAAAACTAATATCAGGAAACAAAAAGTTTTTTAGATTACCATGACATTTAGGAAAAGCGCTGTTTTTTTGTTTGTTTGTTTGTATTTCAACAGCCTAAGAGTCATTGGCTCAGACCATTAGCTGGTCTATTATTAAATAATATTTTTTCCCTTAAATAAATATATAAACAAATATATAAAGTAAGTTAGATAGTATATTAATTATAGTAAAATTATATTATATGTTTTATTTAAAAAAATAATAATCATGTTTTCTTTAAATAAATAAATATATAAATAAATAAAACTAAATACAAAAACACATGCATGTATAAACAAATAAATTACATACATATAAATATTAAAGTATATTTGTTTTAATAAAAAATCATTACAATAAAAAAACCTTAAATAAGCAAAGAAATAAAGAAATAAAGAAATAAGATATGTTTGCATGAAATAAGTTGTATAGTATAGTAATAACAGTATAATAATAATATAGGCCTATCTGTTTTATTTTAAAATTAATAATAATAGGCCTAATGAAAAATATTTTAATGAAATAACTAAATAAAATATTTATGTATATAATACTGTATGCTATATAGTACAATAATTATAGTGAAATTATAGTAAATCTGTTTTATTTAAAAATGAATGATAAAAAAATACTCTTTAAATAAATAAATATGCATGTAGCTAATAAGTTATACAGCATAGTATAGTAAAATTATAGTGAATCTGCTTTATATACAAATTAATAATAAAAGATGCTTTCTTCAAATAAATAACACAAATTCAGACTCTATTAGAAAACCTCATGATAACTACAGGCTGAGGTTTTCTTATCATACTGACCAACAGTCCAACATGAGTGACTCTAGCTAAACTGTTTTTAAGTATTTAAGAGGCGGAGTTAGCAACTCTATTAATGCTGATTGGTTAAATTAATGAAAACAAAGTGATGCTTTGTTTTAGTATCTAAGAAATCCTCATGGTACGACTCTCACGTACCCATCTGAGAGAGCGAGTCCGTCACAGCGGCGGCGAACTTCACTTCATCAGATGTCTTCTCTTTCAAGAAGGGAAGCCTGCGAGAAAGAGAAAGCTGTGTTAGGATCCTACTCTAACTAAGGGATTATTACTATAAAAGACAATTAATTAATCTACTTAATTAATTAATGAGGGATTTTAATCTGACCTGCATATGTGTAAGAGGTCACGCAGCATGGAGGCGTACTCAGGATGTTCTTCTGATCTTTCCGCACAGATGTTTAAGATCTGAAAGACGTCCGAGAGATCTTTGAGGAACTTGAATCGCATGGATTAAGGTCAATTCTGAGTTGAACATTTTAATTCTTGGTAAAATTTAACATTTATACATAATATAGATAGATAGATAGATAGATGATTTAACAAATACAAACGAAACAAGTGAAAATCTCATCCTATTCTTATGAATCTGGCTCAGGTTTTGAGAAAGGTGAGCACGCTGTAATTGGGCTCAAGGGGAGAAGTGATGAGGTAGTTCCAGTTTCCTCAGGGGTGCAACGAGTGTTTCACAGATGATAGATAACGTCAGAGAATGCAAACGCTGAGAAAACCTCCGTCGACGTTTGTTAGGATGATTTATAAGCCACTTGAGATTGCTTTCCTGTATTATTATTTTAAATTTCAAATTTTAAATGTTTTTTTGGGGGGATTTATAATTCGGTGAGGATACATAGCCATTCTGGCATCTCTTCACCACTCGCTTCAAGGCCGAGATGTGCCGTTCTTTCAGGGAACTCTGCGAAACAGGAAAAAACATGTTAAAGCAAAATTTTAAAAACTTGGATGTCAATTGCAAATTTATTGGCAACCATTGACAAAGCACTCTAAACCTGGAGCAAAACTTTCCTTGTAAACCTAAAGCAATTAGACACACTGTATACCTTTTACATCCAACGTATTAGAGGGTGCCAAATTTTTTTTTATTTGACTGTATAAAAGTAACTTAACAGTGAAATGGACAGCATAATTAATGAAAGTGAGGATTTAAGACAGTGATTAGAGCACTGATTAGCTATATTACTTACTGATGTATTTTCCTGAAGCAGGTTTATAACGCGGGGGAGATCAGGATGCCTCAAAGCCTGAAAAATGCAAGAATATTTTTATTTCCAGGAACTTGTTCCACAGAGTTTTAATGACAGTAAAGACTAAAGACACGTCCTCTACCAAAATGTTGTAACAAAAGAATCTAGTTCCTTATTGACACCCTATTACTGAATATTTGAAGACAATAACCTCCACCCACTCCATAATCACACCAAGTTACAGATATTTATATACAGTATGTCTATACAAATGTCAATCTACATGTGCATATGACACATAACAACTTCCATTATAATAATTACAGACATCACTAACAAGAATAAAACACTATGAATTATAGAGTGCTCAAATTAAAATTTTGTAGTAGTTTCTTTTTCTTGTTATATTTAAAGTAAAAAAAAAAAAAAACATATCTCCTTAATCTCTCTCAAATATCCCTAGTTCAAAGCTTATTTCAGGAAACAAAAAGTTTTCAGTGTTTTTAGAGCCGTGTGACTTCAATCTGTATCTGAGTGCAGGGACGATACTAGGATCAGACCTTTAAAGGGTCTATTATTAATAATAAAAAATGTTTTCTTTAAATAAATAAATAAATAAATAAAGTAAGTAAGATAATATAATAATTACAGTAAAATTATATATATATATGTTTTGTTTAAATAATAATAATAATATTTCCCTTAAATAAATAAATAATAATAATAAATAAATAAAACATATGTATATTTATGCAATTATAGCAAAGTTATAGTATATTTGTTTTATTAAACATTTAATTATAATACAAAATCTATTAAAAAAAGCAAAGAAATAAAATATGTTATATATAAGTTATAAAGTATAATAATTATAGTAAAAATATTGTATATCTGTTTTATTTTTTTTTAATTATAAAAAATACTTTCTTTAAATAAAGAAATACTGTAAATAAAATATGTATGTATATACAGTAATAGGTATTATACTATAGTATAGTATGGTAATCATTTTAAATCTAGTAAATCTGTTTTTTTACAAATAAAAATATTTTATTTATCTAAATAAACAAATACATGAATAAATAACATACATTAGCAGGTAAGTACATGAATAAATAAATAAATAAATAAATGAGTAAATAAATGATTAAATACGTACATAAATTACGTAAGAAAGAAATTAAACGCATAAGTAGGCCTAAATAAGCAAGTACATGAATAAAATACACTGAAAATATAATAATATAATTTAAAAATATATTTAAACAAATATATACTTCTAAACAAGTATAAATGTTTAATCTTTCTCGACACAGACAGTGAGTGATATCGGGCGAGCGTATCGTGCCAGGCGGTATTGTGATGATACGGTGATCTGATGATATCGCCCGACCCTGCACTCCTGCCTCAATCACACCCACAGCAGCTTTAATTCACTCACAGCTTTCTTATTCTCTCTCCACTGTAAATAACCTCCAGCAGTTTTCCCTCACCTCGGTTAATTCCGGACTCTTCCCTGTGAGTAGCGGTTTGATGAGCTTCACTCTGGGAGTGTGTGTGTGAGTCCTGGAGCCTGTGCTGGATCTGAGAGAGGTCTTCACCCGCGCCGAGGAGGAGCTCATCCCGGAACCACCTGCACAAGTGAACCACATTCACACAGCACGGCCACAACATAACACCTTATTCATCCACGACCGAGGATATTAATCATGAGTATTAGTACTATTATTACTATTAGTATCCTACATGCAATAGTTTACTAAATAGTTGAATCCGTGCTCTTCGCGCGCTCACAAGGCGGCTGTAGGTGACTAGTGTTTACAAGCAGCACGCGCAACCGTCCCCATAGCAACCGACCCAGCCTACGGAGCGCAATAGAGGTCAAACTGTCATCTGACTCAACTGTCAACTGAAATCCGCGTCAATGGAGGAATTAATATTAAGATTTCGCGTTTGTTTGTTTGTTTGTTTTACATTATTGTTTCTTTTAGCATTTCATTTAACTTTTATTCAGTACATTTCAGCATAAAAAAGCCGTCCATCAGGCAATATGAGAAATCAGGCAAATGCGTGTAGTTTATTTATTTATTTGTTTATTTATTTCACATAAATCCTTGTGGTTTTTATTTATTTATGTATTTCTTTATTTTACATAAATATGTGTGGTTTTATTAATTCATTTATTTTACATAAATCCGTGTGGTTTTTATTTATTTATTTATTTATTTGCTTTACATGAAAGTGTGGTTTTATTCTTTCAGTCATTCATTTATTTATTTATTTAATTATTTAACATAAATGTGTGTAGTTTTTATTTATTTATTCATTTAAAATGTAGTTATGTATTTATTTTAAATAAATATGTGTGGTTTTATTTATTTATTTATTTTACATAAATATGTGTGGTTTTATTTATTTATTAAACATAAATATGTGTGGTTTTATTTATTTATTTGTTCCTTTATTTATTTTACATAAATATGTGTGGTTTCATTTATTTATTTGTTTATTTATTTATATATTTAGTTAACATAAATTCGTGTGTTATTTATTTATTTATGTATTTTTTTATTTGTTTTACATAAATGAGTATTTATTTATTTATTTATAATTAATTATTTAACATAAATGTGTGTGGTTTTTATTTTTTTATTCATTTATTTATTTTACATAAATATGTTTGGGTTTTATTTATTCATTCATTTTACATAAATATGTGTGGTTTTATTTATTTATTTGTTCCTTTATTTATTTTACATAAATATGTGTGGTTTCATTTATTTATTTGTTTATTTATTTATATATTTAGTTAACATAAATTCGTGTGTTATTTATTTATTTATGTATTTTTTTATTTGTTTTACATAAATGAGTATTTATTTATTTATTTATAATTAATTATTTAACATAAATGTGTGTGGTTTTTATTTTTTTATTCATTTATTTATTTTACATAAATATGTTTGGGTTTTATTTATTCATTCATTTTACATTAATATGAGTGGTTTTATTATTATTATTATTATTATTATTATTATTATTATTATTATTATTATCCTGTGTTGTTCATCATGTTTCCAGCTTTCACTGCAATTCTGATCAGAATCAGGTTGTAAATGAAGGTGAGTGAATTATTTACATTAACGCTTATCTTGTGTGCTAACCCAACACACATGCTCACCATCTAATCATATACCAAGGGCAAGTTGGAAATACAGTACCAATCAGATTACTTCAATTCAATGCAGATTTATTTATCGACCCCTTTACAATAATCATTGTTGCTAAGCAGCTTTAAAGAATCAAAAAATGATGGGAATGAGTTTGAAAAGTGTGATTAAATGTGTATAAATCATAATAAATCATAGATTGTCCCTGATGAGCAACCCGAGGGCAACGATGGAAAGGGAAAACTCCCTGAGATCCTGAGATGGCAGTAAGAAGAAACCTTGAGAGGAACCAGACTCAACAGGGAATTCATCCTCATCTGGGTGATAACAGATAGCAGGAACTGATCTGCAGTCATATTGTGTGTTAGGAGGCTGAAAGTTCAGTATAACAGGAGATGTGTTTAAGTTAATATGGAGTCCACTTTCATTATCAGCGAATGATTGTATTGTCACTACATGATACAGAAACTAGTTCGTGCTTTCTCACTTCTAGGTTGGATTATTGTAACAGTGGCGATTTCTTTAAGACTGCAAGGGAAGCTCAGCTATAATGTCACAAAATTAATGGTCAAATTATGTACTTTGTATTAACATTTTATTGACTAAAAATGCGTTAGAAAACGTTCATCTCAAAGACGAGTTCGTTCAGAATCAGTTAG
>JAOVVA010000010.1:2815939-2827562 GCA_028565275.1 Leiocassis micropogon
ATTTATGCGCGCGGGCGCTGTGTGTGTGTGTGTGTGTGTGTGTGTGTGTGTGTGTGTGTGTGTGTGTGTGTGAGTCTAAAGTAAGAGAAGAGGAGGAATCAGACCCATCCCATCTCCCCCTTCTCATCTTACACAGTAAACCTTTCTCATCTCTTATTTGAATTTCACACAAACACACACACACACACACATTAACGGAAAGACTGTTTTGTCGGGAAAAATTAGCAAGGAACATCGCTAATGACACTCGCATGAGCGCATACTAAAGGAATCACTGCTGTAAAGTAAAACAAACAAACAAATTAACCTGCGCTTTACCTTTGAAAAGCAGAGCGAGTGTGTGTGTGTGTGTGTGTGTGTGTGTGTGTGTGTGTGTGTGTGAAGCTGAGAGGAGGTGGAGGGGTGTAAAGGTGACAGTGTGTGTGTGAAGGGGCACAGTGTCAAATTACGTGCGCGCACACCCATAACGACAGGCTGAAACAGAGAGGGAGAAAATGGATCTTTAACCTCTCTAATGAGACTTGCTTTTGCTTTACACGCGCACGCTGTACACACACGCATACAGACACAAAATAAAATATGTTTTACACACACACACGGGGTCAGAGTGTTATAGTAGACAGTACACGCGTGCACTGATGTTGATTATACCAGTGAGAGACCCAGCAGGGGAGACGATTACCCATAATTCCGCAGCGCAAGAGAGAAAAACCGTTGGCTCAGTTGTGATCACGTGACGCTCGGCGACAAAACAAGAAACGCATGCGTGATACATAATACTCGGTACTCGTAAACCAAGACTTGTTCGTTTTCCAAGTCAAATTTATTAAAAATCTTTGCTCGCTTTGCGGAACACTCGCAAACTGCATTACTCGCAATCTGAGGTTCCAAAGTATAGGCACAATTTGTGTATGTAGACGTGTTGGGGGGTCTGTTTATTGAAAAGTAACATTTTATTTTATTTCTGATCAAAAGAACGAAATAAACCAAATGACTCGAAAAAAGATTCATTCATTTTGATGAACGAGATTCAAAGAACCGAGTCACTAAAATGATTCAAACTTCCCATCACTACTTCAGACCAGGATAAACAACTGCTTGAACGTGATTGGTTGTCAGGTGGTGGTGCTGGAGGCCCGGGAGCGAATCGGAGGGCGGGTTTGGGACGACACGTCTCTGGGCGTCACCGTGGGCCGAGGCGCGCAGATCGTTAACGGATGTGTGAACAATCCCATCGCTCTAATGTGTGAACAGGTGAGAGCGACCCACACACACACACACACACACACACACACACACACACTTGTAGAAAATCATCAGCCACATATTCTTGGATTACATACTCTAAGATCACACAGTAGAATGACATAACTTACTAAATATCATATTGTATTAGTAATTCTTTTGAGAAATAAGTAGCGTCTTGCATCACAGCCAATCATGTTGCAGTACGAAAAACTTTTTTTTTTTTTTTTGGCTCTGTTTGTTTTTTTATTTTTTTATTTTTTATAGCTAGGAGTAAAGATGCACAAGCTAGGCGTGCGCTGCGATCTGATCCAGGAGGGCGGTCAGCTCACCGATGTGGCCGTGGACAAGCGCATGGACTTCCACTTCAACGCCATACTGGACGTGGTCTCAGAGTGGAGGAAGGACAAGTCGCAGAACCAGGACGTCCCGCTCGGGGGTACTACGAGTTCCTCTAGGGGAAAGGAGTCTGTAGGCCGAACGCACACACGGAACACACTCTGCAGAGGTTAATCATGTGCTCTGACCGATAGAGACGTCCGTTACACAGGAGGAGCAGTTTAAAAAAAAAAAAAAAAAAACTGTTTCACATGAAGTGATGATGATCGTAAGGTTTCCAGTTCAGTCAGGAGTCCGTTGGTCCTGTGATTGTTGTGGGTCTCGTGATTTCCATCACGGTCCAGAACAAGTCTGTTTGTGTGTGTTTTTGTTTGTTTATTTATTCATTCTTTTCTATGGTTATTATTATTATTTTTAGAGAAGATCCAGGAGGTGTATAAAACCTTCCTGCAGGAGTCGGACATCCGCTTCAGTGAGCTAGAAGAGAAAGTGCTGCAGTTCCACCTCAGCAACCTGGAGTACGCTTGTGCAAGCCCACTGGAACAGGTGTGTGTGTGTGCGCGTGTGTGTGTGTGAGCGAGAGTGCGCATGTGTGGGGATGTATGAAATTGTGTGTGTGTGTGTGTATGTATAAACAAAATGCTTGTGCAAGCCTGCTGGGCCGTGTGTGTGCATGAGTATGTGTGAGTTAAAGCGTGTGTGTGTGCGATTGCGCATCTTTAAACGCTTGTGCAAGCCAACTGGACCAGGTGTGTGTGCATGCCTGCGCGAGAGTTCACTACAATGTGATTTTTTTGTTGAGGTAAACCTATGATGAAAATTACAGGCCTCTCTCATCTTTTTAAGTGAGGGAACTATCGGTGGCTGACTAAATACTTTTTTGCCCCACTGTATCTAAACACAATGTGTGCGTGAGTGTTCTCCAGCCTGCATTCATAATTGTGTGTGTGTTTGCGTGAGCGTGTGTGTGTTTGTTGTTATACTTTATAACCCGTTTAACTTCACCATATCAACAAATATGCTTTCCCTTGTAACACTCGTCCTTGTGTGTGTTGTCACCATGGAAACACTACCTACTCTAACAGTGATTACAGGGTAGATAACTCTACAGAAGGGTTCAATTACTTTTGTTAGAATCGCTGTATTTGATTTAGACTCCTGTGTGGAATAATGTCGTAGTCTTTTAATTAAGACACACCGCCTGCATCCTCAGTCACAGATCTCTCAGTGTCACACACAAACGTAACGGAGTGTTTATAACGTCAACATTATATCTCTGTACTCAGATTACACATTATACAGTAACTGTTAAAACAACTAACAATAATTAACTAACACTAACAATAGTTAACTTACCTGCTTGCTTGTAAGTTTTTTCCATGAGCTGTTGATTTTGCCATGATTACACACGGCCCTCTAAACACCACACAATTATTTTATTTGATTTTCCGTTTGCGTGTGTGTGTGTGTTCTGTAGGTTTCTGCTCGATCATGGGACCACAACGAGTTCTTTGCTCAGTTCTCAGGGGACCACACACTGCTGACTGCAGGCTACTCAACTCTGCTGCACAAACTTGCCCATGGCCTCGACATCCACCTCAACACTGCAGTGAGAAATACACAACACACCTCCTGATCCACAAGTAGTGTGTGTTAAAGTAATGAACGTTGGAGTCCACTCAGGTGCTGATAGTTACATTACAGCTGATGTCTCCTGTCCATATGCTGCTCAGCAGAGCCAATGGATTAATGGATGGATGGGTGGGTGGATGGATGGGGTGGATGGGGTGGATGGGTGCGTGGATGGGTGGATGGGGTGGATGGGTGAATGGGTGGGTGGGTGGATGGATGGATGGGTGGGTGGGATAATGGATGGATGGATGGATGGAGGAATTGTTGGATGGAGATATAAATGAATGAATGGATGAAATAATTGGTGGATGGATTTATCGATGGGTGGATGAATGGAGGAATTAGTGGATGAATTTATAGATGTGTGGATCAGATGGGTGGATTAATATATGGAAGGATGGAGAGAATTACAGACGAATGAATTGATAGATGCATTTCTATGTGGAGTGATGAATGAATGTAGGAACTGATGGATGGATTTTGTAGATGGATGTATGGTTGGATAGGTGAACTGATTTATGTATTTAAAGATGGATGAAAAGCTCCGGGAATCGATGGATAGAATAACAGGTAGATGATGAATGGATGGAGGAACAGGTGAATGGATACACAGATGAATCAGATGGATGAATAAGCAGTAACGCAGTGCCTGATCTCATGTAGGTGCAGTCCGTGGATTACTCAGGTGACGTAGTGAAGGTCAGCACCACCAGCGGAGCCCAGTTTACTGCTCAGAAGGTACGGACCTGATCCAGACCATGTTGGTAAAATGTCACTCCTCTACACAGACCATTCTCCACAAAGCTTCTTCTTCTCGTATGCTGTGTTGCAGGTGTTAGTGACGGCTCCTTTAGCGCTTCTACAGAAGAACGTCATTCAGTTTAACCCTCCTCTTCCAGACAGGAAGCTCAAAGCCATAAACAGTCTGGGGGCCGGAGTCATCGAGAAGGTGAACGCTAATACCCATGGTGCAAAACATGATGGCGCATATGCATGATGTACTGTGTGTGTGTGTGTGTGTGTAAGTCATGATGTTTCTTGTTTTGCAGATTGCACTGCAGTTCCCCTACAGATTCTGGGACAGTAAGGTGCAGGGAGCGGATTACTTCGGTCACGTTCCTCCGTGTCCAGAGAAGAGGGGCTTGTTCAGTGTGTTTTACGACATGAGACCAAAGGTCAGACCGCTCACTCGGCCTGATGACGTTGTCCGATTTAACTCTGTATTCTTTATTGAACGTGTGTCCACTATAAGACCTCAGGAACATACAAAACTTTTAATAGCAAAGAAAGAAAGGCATATTTTAGTGTGTGGGCTTCTTGTACTGTACTGGATTAAGCTTGAGTTTCTCATCGTGTGTGATTTTTCCAAAGGGAGATCAGTGTGTGCTGATGTCGGTGATCACAGGAGATGCCCAGGCCATGGTGAGAGATCTTGAAGACAAGGAAGTGGTGGAGCTCTGCATGAACGTCCTCAGGGATCTCTACAAGGAGCAGGTGAGCTGGTCAGCGTACGCCTCGATCTTTTAGTTACGGCAGGAACCAACACAAATTATTATTGAGAAGAAATAAAAAATCCAAATTCAGGAAGAAGTTTGTTATTTTTAAAATTAACTGAGTTACACTAAACGAGAGATCGTTATCTTGGTGTCGGAGATGCTTTAAAGCCCGTGAACAAGAAAGACAACACCACGACCAACTAGCAAAAAAACAAAAGTGTATGATACAAAAAACTAATCTAAAGGGTGCACCAAAACCAACAAAGAAAACAATATTTACAAAACATATACAACTAATGAAAAGTGCGAGTGAATTGAATGTCCAAAGTCCTGTTTATTGCAACAAAGTGTGTGTGAGGAGAGATGAATCGGAAAAATGGGGAACGTAGTCTCGGAAGTACATCCGGGAACCACTACACCTCAGTCCGTAGGCAAACAAAACCCTCCCGGGCAGCTGCTTTAACATTGAGCCGGCTTACTTATACCTATATAAAAGTGCCCTTTATGTGGCCGTGCTACAAGTTTATTATTTCAAAACTTTGCAGGATGTTCCAGACCCCGTGAAATATTTCATGACCCGTTGGTGCAAAGACAAATGGTCTCAGATGTCCTACAGCTTCGTGAAGACAGGTGGCAGCGGGGAGGCCTATGACATCATCGCCGAAGACGTGCAGGGGAAGATCTTCTTCGCTGGCGAGGTGAGTTGGGGAAAATAAAACCAAAAAAAAAAAAACTAAATTGTAAAACTGTTTTGTTGCCATGACAACAGGTTATGGAAAGCAAACTGATGTAGCGTGCGGTGGAAAAACTTGAGGAGCTGGATCTTGTTTCAGTAGCTTAGACTGGTAAAGTACATCTGAGTAAAGATGTGCCAGATATAAGATTTTCAGAGTAGCAAAAGCATGAACTGAAACTTTTTAAGGAAAAAAAAACAAATTCTTATTTAATGTGTTATTTAACATAATCATGTTTTTTTCTCCTTCTTAAACTAATAGAAATGCCTCATTTCTCCCTAAACCCTCACCATCATTCAGTCTATTTTTAGTCTCCATGACAACAAGAGCAGAGTCAAGTCATCTCCATGACTGATGTTAAAATAAGACTCATACAGTAGGAACACTGACATCAGTATGATGGAGCATTTTACTGCGAGTGATGATGAACTGAACGGGCTGTGTAATGCCACCTCACTCAGAATAACTATTTGCAAAATAGTTGCCAATGATGATGTTTCATAATGATGATGTTGGTGATGATGTTTCATATGCTGTCTAAATTAGTTTGTAAATGATGATCAAGCCAGGAAGGATAGTGGCTAGGAAAACTCCCTGAGATGGCAATTGGAAGAAAGTTTGAGAGTAACCAGACTCAACAGGAAACGCACATCCTTGTGCTATAAGGTTAAAAGTTGCCCTGTGATGGATTGGCACCTCGTCCATGATGTACCCCGCTTCGTGCCCCAAGTCTCCAGGAATAGGCTCCAGGCCTCCTGCGACCCAGTAAACAGGGTCTATACTGTTTATTTATACTGATAAACCAGTATAGACGATGAGTGAGTGAGTATAAGGTCGAAAGTTTGAAAGAGGCGTTCAAGTTAATACGAAGTCCACTTTCGCCGATGAAGGCTCGGGTACAAAACTGAACAGTTTTTAGCAACAGCCGAGTGTAGGATCATCTTCATCCTCCAGTGTAGTCACCACACATCTCGAGCTAAATGCAGCAGGGAGTAAGAGGCTTCCATGCCACAAGAACTCCATCCATAAGCAGGGAACCAGGATGAGTCAGACAGGTCCAGAGGGCAGAAGAGGTCGGGATACAGTGGGCAACTCAGAAGTGCCATGTGTAGCTTAAGACAGAGAGAGAGAGAGGAAGAGAAAATTGTTAGTGACTCTGGCAGGTCTAGATATAAGCATACCTAAAGACAAATAAGGTAACTTAGAAAACCCTAATGTTGTTGTCAGTCTTTCGGACGCTCTTGTTGAGGGGTCGCCACAACGGCCCATTTGTTCCGCACAACGATTTGCACAGACTTTACGCCGGATGCCCTTCCTGACGCAACCCTCCCATTTTATCCCAGCTTGTGACCGGCACTGCATCCAGTGGCTGGTGTTTGGGCATTGGCTGGGACTCAATCCCCAGCCTTCTGACTGGCAGGCGAGAAACCTACCACCAAGTCAAAGGTCAGCCAAAAGGTCTGGTCCACCAAAGATCCAGCCCACCAAACCATTAAATTATCAGGGTTTCCTATGGCATTGGTGACTCGGTGGTAGGTTTCTCGCCTCCCAGACGGAAGGCTGGGGATTGAGTAGCACAGTGGATAAGGCATTAAACTGCTGATCAGAAGGTTTCTGGGTCAAACCCCACCACTACTAACATTAGGTTGCCACTGTTGAGCAAGGCCCTTATCCCTCAACTGCTCAGATGTATAATGAGATAATGTGTAAGTCGCTCTGGATAAGAGGGTCTGCCAAATGTGTAAAAAAAAAAAGCACTTATTATGTGGAAATCTTACTTCTCATTGGTCAGAAGGTGTTGATATATTTTCTCTTACTATAGCTCAGGAATTAGTTTGAGCTGCAAGTCAAATCACAGGTTTATATTAGGCAAAAACTTCTACTATGCCAAATTATTGATGTGATGAGGTTTTTTGTCTTTTATCAGATGATTATGTAACATTTTTTTGGAAGGAGTCTCCAGTTTCAGCACTTGAAAACAAGGGTTTATGTAAATATCTTAGAACATAACTGATACCACGAACAGAACATTTAATTGGTGTACTCTTAAATGTAACTAATAATAAAATAATTTAAAAAAGTATGAAACTTTGTAATTTAGAACAAAAAAAACTGTTGGCTTACTTGATTTCTTTATTCCTGGTGTAAGAGGAATAAAGCACATCATGAACGCTGTTATCGGCACTGGGAATTCATCACTGATTATTTTTCCTACGACTTCACAACCCCAAGTGTTTTATTTCAACTATGTCTCTAATGTATTAACTTTTTATCTGTTCCCTTCGTTTGGGTTTGTCATGCTCCAGGCCACAAACCGACACTTTCCTCAGACGGTAACCGGCGCGTACCTGAGCGGCGTACGAGAGGCGAGCAAGATCGCAGCACTGTGACGCGACCTGGGACCTTCAAAAACCGAGCTTCCACAATTCCTCTACAGCAGACATTTCAGGAACTTTTACGGGTGTGGCGATATTTATTACTGTAGCAGCATTGCACGCAATGTAATGTACCTCATGTACATTACTCCACGGTGACTTCGTCTTCAGAGTCACGGAAATGATAAGATGCTTGTTCGAAAATATTGACCTGTTCGATGTTGAGGAACTTTTTGTTATTTGTTGAGGATTTTTTTGTCAGCTCTTTTCCAACATATGACCCCATCCGCGTAATATTGAGTAGATCCCCCTTTTGCCATTAAAACAGTGATGTACTGTGTGTTCTGACGCCTTTCTGTCGGAACAAGCGTTAACCTTTTCCTCAGTTTGATCTACTGTACACTAGCGCTTCTATTGGATTAGACTACACGAGCCGGTCTTTACTCCCCATGTGCGTCAGTGAGCCTGTCGGTTTTCCCTTCTTGGATCACTTTTGGTACGTTTTGACCACTGCAGCCTGGGAACATCCCACACGACCTACAGTTTCGGATTTGCTCTGATCCAGTTGTCTAGCCATTACAACCTGGCCCTTGTCAAAGTTAATCAAACCCTTATGCTTGCCTATTTTTTCTGCTTCCAACACATCAACTTCACTTGCTGCTTAATATACCCCACCCACTTCCAGTTGTCATTGGGACAAGATATTGAAAATGTAGCTCCTGTGAGAAGGGGCTAAATTGTATTGGCTAGACGACCGAGTCAAAACGACTCCAAAACATCAGTTCTTGTGGGATATTCTCGATGTGCTGTGGTCAGGACATACCAAAAACTGATGCTAGGAAGGAAAAACCAGTGAACTGGTGATCGGGTCATGGGTGGCCGAGGCTCACTGATGCACATGGAGAGTGAAGGGTAACTCCTGTAGTGTGATCCAAAGGAAGATCTACCGTAGATCAACTTGAGGAAAATGTTCATGCTGGATGTGATGTCAGAAATGTGTCAGAACACACAGTTTGGGTTTCAGAAGGGGGGACCTACTTAATATTAGGACAGCGGACAAAATGCTTATATAATTTGTTTCGTGAGGAAAAAGTCTTCACAGAGAGTACAATCTAAATTTTTTTGTTGTTGTTGTTGTTGTTGCATTAAACAAAAACGTGAATAATTCTTCTGAAGAAAAAAAAAATGTAACTTGACCTCCACACTTTATATAATGTAACGTAACCCAATGAAGCATTTAAGTATTTGTGTGAGTGTTTAATAATAATAATAATAATAATAATAAGTGATTTCTTATACAAGTTACACATTTGTGAAAGCACTGTTCAGGATCTTTGTGTGTTTGTGTTTGTGCTGATCTGGATAATTTACTGTAAAATTGTTCTTTTATTATAACTGACGTCTCATTTCTGTATAAACAAAATTGTAATATATACATACTGTAAATTATACAGGTATTTGACTTTTTTCTTGTTGTTGTTTTTTTTTTTTTACATAAATTATCTGAGGAAAAAAAAAAGCGTCGATCTGTTTGTTTTCATTAAAAAAAAAAAAGAAGAAGAATGGAAAAAAAAAAAAAAAAGATCGGGTCTGCGCAAATGTTGCGCATTTGTAACGCGCACGAAGGCATCCTTTAAATGAATGGCGGCGCCGTTTGTCCGGATTAATGCGTCTTACATTTCTGCCCTGCTTATGGAAATGCATGGGATTCTTGCAATTCTAAGTCGATCATAAATGAGTTCTTGGATCGAGGATATATTTAAGGGAGATAGCGGTAGATCTGAGTGCTGTCCATGTCCACACCGAGCTAAGACCTAAACCTAGCCAGGCTTACATGCATGAAGGCCTGATTGTGAGCTTTAGGAGGAAACCTTGTGTTCTAATCAGTGTTCAGTCAGATTCATTTACATGTGCGTGTGCGTTGACATGATCTAGTGGGATTCTGCAAAGATGTTAAATGCCCTGAGCATCGGTTGAGGATGCTGAGGATGCTGATGCTGCTGATTTAGAACCTGATTCCCTGAAGGTCCACCTCCCTCTGAGCTCAAGTCTTTACTTTCCAGGAACAGCAGCAAACATGACTGGCATGCAATCCAGGAATGGTAAATAAATCAATCAATACATAAGCAAATAGGACACTTGGTTTCAGGACAGATGTTCTGACTGTGTTTTAACCCTGTGTGTGTGTGTGTGTGTGTGTATAGAGTCAGTTGGAGACACTTCTGATGATGAACCTCTGAGTAAAATGGGGAAACTTGGCAAAAAGTGTTCAGAAGACACGCGTAAGACCCACCCAGTCACACGCAAAAGGATTTTTTAATTTCTTTTTTTATCCTATATGGGGGCCAAAAGTTTTGAGAATTACACAATTTTATTCATTCATTTATTTATTTATTTATTTAGTTTCCCAGTTAAAAGTCTGCAGCTTGAGTGTTTCTAGATCTTTTTGTCAGATGTTACTGTGGTATATAATTACAAGCATTATATTAAGTTTATGCAAAAAGTCATGCGATGTTGATACTTCTTGCAGAGATCTTTAAAAAAAATTTAAAAAAAGAAAAAAAAAAGCTGAACACTGCTCACACGTCATTCTCTTACATAACTTACACCCGGCTGTACATGGCTGTAGTTTCCTTTGAAACTGTGATCAAAGAAAATCGTGTCCATTCGTGATCGTTCCGCTCATCGAATCTGTCTTTTCAGCCACGGATATCTTGGAAGATTCTTCCACACCGAAGAAAGCCCTGAAAGAGCCCACCCCTACTGCGGATGGTAAAAAGGAAAAAAAAAAAGTTTATATTTCTTAATGTACCTGGATTAAAAAAGAAAAAAAAGTCAAGGGTATGGACACATATAATCTGCCTAAAATAATGACACGAAAGCAACTCTTGTTGCCTGAGTGAATACATAACGTTGATTTATTGTGGAGGGAAAAGAAGTCATGGGTTTTGTTTTTTTTTGGTTTTTTTTACAAGTTCGTTCATTCATTCCAAAGACATGCACAGTTCTGTTCCTTCCAATAGAACTGATCATCTTTTGTTTATTCTGAAAAAAAGTTATAAGAGTAATACGTTATATTTAATCATGCAGCCTGTAATGGCCTTTTTTTTCCCCCCAGAGTGTCCGGGAAACAGCTCTGAGGAAGAGCCTCTGAGCAAACTGATCGAATCAAAAGCAGCCAAGCGCTCAAGTAAACAGCAAGAGACTGGTGAGTGTCATGTCACTTCATTTACATTTTTATGTTTTTTATTTGTATTATTATTGCTTTCTTAATAGCCCTACATGAGCACACCTTCTGGTTAACCAAAATAATACATGGCCATAACATCTCTTGAGTCAAAATGTGGGCTTGTCTTTAAGTGGGCCGGGTGGGTTTGTCTTTGAGTTAAACCATATAGACAGATTGGGACAAATAGATAGATTGGTGTGTCTTTGAGTTAAGCAGATGGATATATGGGCATGACTGAGTGGCACAGATTGATAAATGAGAGTGTCTTAGTGGGACAGATGGATAGATGGGTACAGTATATCTTTAAGTGGGGCAGAAGGATTTGTCTTCGACTTGGACAAATGGACTTGTCTTTTGAGTTGGACAAATGGACTTTGTCTTTCGAGTTGGACAAATGGACTTTGTCTTTCGAGTTGGACAAATGGACTTTGTCTTTCGAGTTGGACAAATGGACTTGTCTTCAAGTTGGACAAATGGACTTGTCTTCAAGTTGGATAAATGGACTTGTCTTCGAGCAGAGGGGATGTGTCTTTGTGTGGGGCAGAAGGGACCTGACGTCTTTGAGTGGGATGG
>JAOVVA010000010.1:2845649-2859828 GCA_028565275.1 Leiocassis micropogon
AGCAAAAAATGAAGATGGGCCCGCTGGTGGCCAGGCTGATGAAGATCGTGCTGCACCTGTACTTAGTCTTCACCGCAAGCATCACCTTCAACTACCTGATTAAGGTCAGACGCGGCAGCTGAAACGGATTATATGACGCGTGTCATGTTGAAATGGATCCTCGGGCCGTAGGGGGTCTTTTAATAACCATTAAACCTACACCAGGCAGCAAACGCTGCAGTCAGTCATCGGATTAATCACAGAGGATTTGCAGTAAATATTTCCGAGAAACTTGGCACAGTTAGGAGTTTTTTTGCGTGGTCGGAGATTATGAGTATACTGTACAATATGTATGCACAGCAGCTGGTGAGAGGACGATGTAATCAGCGCTAATACTTTAGACGTGATCATGTCAGGCATTCTGTGTAAAAAAAAAAGTAGAGAGTCATTATTTGATATACAGTATTGTGCAAAAATCTCAACCCCCTTTTATTTCTTAAGTCTCTGTATTTGAGCAGTTTCAGAGAAATGTTTTTTGTTTGTTAAGCCACACAGTGATCTATGAATCATTCAAGCATAAAAACAAGATTTAACTAAAGGCATAAACTAGTGAGAAACAGGTGCAGATGATGACAGATGATCAGGCCGGTGATTAGTATACTGGTGATGCTGAATGCTGAGTGGTTGGAACAGATGAGAGGGGAAATGAGGTCGCTGCTGAGGTTGTTACATAAACAAGCAATAAAGCTTTAGGCACATTGCAGCCCTTTATCCTCTTATTTTAATATACATTATTTAATTTAATTTCATATGGAGAACTCAGCCATTGAGGTTACACAAGCCAGTGTCGTCCCCAAGCACGAGTAAATGAAGCATATGTTTTATTAAAAAAAAAAAGAAAGTGAGAAAAATACCTGCTTAGAAATGGAATATCTATCTATAATTATAATAAAAGCTCAGTGAAAGAACCATTTATGCCAATAAAGTGCAACAGAAACGATAATGTAAGTATGGTTTTGATTTATATTTTTGGGATTATGTGTATGCATTGGGGCGAAGTGTCAAAATGTCAAAATACAGAAACTTGGAGGAAAAACTGTACGATAATTTTATGTTCTGTAATAGTTGGAATGCTTAAATTCAGTGTATGAAATGTTTTTTTTTTTGTTTTGTTTTTTGCCCGGCTACTAGCGCTGCCACAATATAACATTTTTTGCTTTGATACCGATACCATCATGAGGTAGAAGAACTAGACTTCTAGGCCCATACTCGCAAAGCTTCTTAGGATTCTCTCAGAGATCTCCTATCTTAGCCTAAAAAGTCCTAGCTGGGAGTCCTAGACTAAAAGTGATTTAGGAAACTTCTCAGAGCAACTCTGAGTAAGGAAAGTACAAAAACCTTTATCTTAGTGAGGAGCTGTGGTCGACCCTGTTGCTTAGGGATAATGCAGAAATTCAAGGACTGTGATTGATAAAAAAAAATTATGTGTGAAAATATGATATATGATAATAGACTTAATAGAAGAAATTGTCATATAATCATGAATACAGGCTACTTTATGCAAAGTTTCTGTTATAGACTAAATATCTTAGAGATAATTGAAGCAGCCAAATGTTGACACTGTGTCTATTTTTGCAGCAACCAATTTCCACACAGTAGTTACTATATTTAAGTTCTTACATTTATTTACCAAACCGAGTTTAGTACTTGTGATGTATTTTAGATTGATGGGAGAAAAATGGCTCAGATTTGACTAGTTTACATGATTTCAGGACAGTTTATTTAAGTTGCACTTTTTTGGATGGTATGTAGCCAACAATCCAAAAGAGATGGAAGGAAGTAAAACAACAAAAAACACCAAATTGGACAGAAGAGCAGTGTTTACTTTTACGTTTAGTGTTTGGAGAATATTTCTTCTTTCCGCCATTTTGTTCTCTCCTATAGAAACGCTTAAGCCTCTTAAAAGTCCTCCTCTCTACTCTTAACAATAACTTTTTAGGGCTGAGATGTTTCGTGAATCATTTTTATTTTCACTAAGATTTAGTCCTAAATTTAAGGGTAAATTCTAAGAAAGTGTCTAAGAATTAAGAATTTTCTTAGGATTTTGTCGCTAGGAGCAACTTTTAGACTTAAGAAGCTTTGTGAATTTTAGACTTAAGAAGCTTTGTGAATACGGGTCCTGGTGTTTAAAAGATGCGTTCGCAAAAATTCCGATAATAAATGTGTTATAACAGGAACGTAATTAGTTTGTGTGATACTGTACACACACATTTTAATGAGACGATACGATATGTCATAATCTTAGACTTTATTATGTCATGTTGTCATTTTATTTTAAAAATTGAGCTGTGTCTTCGGTACCAAGAATAGCATCTCATTTGTTGAGTTTTATTTCTATTTGCATGCCCAAAAGAAAAAACCCAATATTGCCAAGACTCCTTCTGGGTGTTATAAGGCACAATGAGTTTGTGTGTAATCACTCATTTAAAAGTGCATCATTAATAATGATTAGTGAAATATATATGCTATAAAAAGTAAATCTTTCCTTTATCCCTAAGGTGTTTTATCACATTAGATATTCTGCAAATTAGACGAGTTCGTTAAATCTTTTCTCCCTTCATCAAGTAATTTCCTCCTATTATTTTCTTTTCTCCTAGAGAATCTTTCCAGTCAATCAGAATGACTTTATACTGAAATTCCTGGAAGTCCGGTTCGGACTAAACTCCACGACGTGAGTGCAAAACCTCCAGACTCTCCTACTGTATTTACTAAGTGAACGATCTATTTTTGTAATGACTACGGTGTGCTCTGCTTCTCGATTGTGTGTGTTTTAGAGAGTTTATACCGAACCTGTTGCTGTGCGAAGACGGTTTCCAGGCTCCGGGACAGGAGTTTTTCCTGCGTCTCACCCACGCCTCCGTTCTGCCTTTTTATGTGATCGTGCTGCTCGTCTGCGTGCTGTCAATCATGCAGACCATCTACAGGAGGCTCAGGTCGATTTTACACACACACTCGCTGTGTATTCTTTGGAGAGCTATAGAGGATTGATATAGAGTATGATTTTGAGGAAGCAACTTGCTGCGTTAAGAGAAACCCACCACTGATTGCTTTCTGATAATAACAAAACGTGTTCCATCATCTTTATTCATTAATTCATTTTCACATGTAGCATGAAAGACTTTGCTTCTGTACAAACATCTCACATTAACATTTTGTAAAATGAACATTCGCACCTTTTAATTGACGGGGAATTAAATCCGCACATTGCTGTGAAATGAGTTTTGTGCTCGTGTGTATGCAGTGGCGAGCGTGCGACCGAAAGCGTGCGGATGGAGGACGGGCGGATCGGAGAGCGGCCGGAGGTGATCTACCACGTGTTGCACACGCTGCTGTTCGGCGCTCTCACGATGATGTTTCAGGGGTATTTATACATCACTGATACTACTCATGATGAAACCTTCATCGATTAATTGCTGTTAAGGATTTACATGATTTAAGAATGCATTGAAGTGATAATGTTTGTTTTGCACAATAATTCTCCATCTCTCGGTTATATTTAAATTTTTTCACTTGTGGGGTCAGAGGTAGCTCAGTGGTTAAGGCATTGGACTACTGATCACAAGGTCTTAGATTCAAACCCCAGCACCACCAAGTTGCCACTGTTGGGCCCTTGTGCAAGGCCCTTAACCCTCAATGGCTCAGATGTAAAAAAAAACGAGATAAAATGCGCTTGCAGTTAAATTGGTGAAATTGTATTTTTAGCAGCCTCAGTTTTAAATAAGGATGGTGAGATGAGAGCAGAATGTTTCAACACCTTAGCGGCGTAACTGAGCATAAAACACAGGTTTTGTCACAGGTTATATATTTTTTACTTTTGTTGAAACTAAAGAAGGCGGCACAGTGGCGTAACAGTTAGCACCGGGGCCAAGCACCTCTAGGATCAGGGGTTCGATTCCTCCCTCAAGTCTGTGTGTGGGGTTTGAAATTTCTCCCGGGACTTGGTGGGTTTCCACCGTGTGCTCTGGTTTCCCTCCATCGTCCAGAGACAGGCAGCGTAGAGTAATTGACATTTCCAAATTCCCAGTCATGAATGAGAGTGTGCTTGACATATGCCCTGCGATGGAATGACATCTGGTCCAGGGTGGACTCCGCCTTGTACCCTGAGTCCGCTGGGATAGGCTCAGTCATTTATCAGTTTTTTATGGTACGAGTCTCGTCATGAGTCATCCCTGAGGTCTCTCGGTCAGTGAGCGCGCTGAAATCAGTGAAATCACAGCCAATCCATGATTGCCAGAATACCAGCATGCGGACCGGACATCTATTTATAGAGCAGTGTAGACCTGCAAAAAGGCTGCAGGAACACCCACGGGGAAATCTGTGCACTGACCTGGAGATAAACACGAGGTAACTGTGAAAGTCATGGGCATTCATTTAGTTACCTCAGTGTTAAGACTCTTGATTTACTGATCAGAAGGTTGTTGTTGTTTAAGGTTTAGCTCCACCCTCCTCTAGCTGCCACTGTTGGGCCCTTAAACAAGGCCCTTTACCCTACCTGCTCCTGGGGAACTGTATCATCCCTGATCCTGCGCTCTCGCCCCAGCTTTCTATCTGGGATACGCAAATAAAGAATTTCACACTACCGTAATGGATACAGTATGTGACAAATGAAGACAATGACTTCCAATTTGAAATATGAAGGAAAAACCAAGCACCGCCGTAACCCTGCAAGGCATCTGCGAATGAATGCAGCCTTCAAAAAAAAAAACCTTCCTGGTGGATAAGTGGTGGATAATACCTCCTGCTTGCTTTCTCGGTTTTTACTCATTTTGATCCTCCATTTAAAGAAGCGACGCCTGACCCTGCTAATTTTATTCATTTTAGTCGTTTCGAGCCGATTAGGACACACGGAAGGGAACGTGTGCCTCATCTTCAGTAATCAAAGTTTAATTGCGGCGAAGCTTAATTGCAACCCAAAGTTAGAATACGTCTCGTTAATCTAGTTAATGAATATCAGTGCTGATTTCACTTTAACATGACCTTTGAAAATCATCTTTGGTGTTTGATCACTTTGCTTTTTCCTCCCCAACACTGCAGGTTGAAGTACCTTTGGACCCCGTACGTGTGTATGTTCACTGCGTTTGGTGTGTGTTCACCGGAGCTCTGGATGACCGTGTTCAGATGGGTCAGGCTCAAGTCTGTCCATCCTGTAGTGCTGGTGAGTGGATGGATGGATGGATGGATGGATGGATGGAGGGCTGAATTAATATCTGGGTGCACAGTTGTTGGTTAATAAAATAGTTAGAAGGATGGGTCGATGGTTAGATGCATACATGGTTGTATGGATGTTTGCATGGGTGGTTAGATGTATGAGCTGTTGGGTATATGATAATTGAATGGATGGATGCCCATAATGTTGGATTGTGGGTTTGGGTTATATTGACTATGGATGAATGGATGGTTGCTTGGATTGATGAGATTTTGGTGGATGTACAGGTGTGTATGGATGGTTGGCTAGTGGCTGGATGGTTGTGTGAGTAATTACTTTGAATTCAAGGAGATATACATAGTTAAATTCATGTTTTGGTTGAAGAAGTGATTTGTGGAGGGATGGATGATTGAAACGTATGGATTCACTGGTGGTTGTCTGGATTATTCTGTTTATAGATGAGACTTGGTATGTGATTTGGTGGATCTTCAGGGGTCTATAGTGATTGCTGAGTTGTATAGACGAATGATGGATAACTGGATGGATGGGTGTATAGTGGGTGGTTCGGTGGGTGGGGGGATGGATGGATGGATGGATGGATGGATGGATGGATGGATGGGTTGGTGTATAGAGTTATGGGGTGTGTGGATGAATTGATAAGTGGATGAATACATGGATGGATGGATGTATAGTAGAGCTGTGTGATTTAATTGATTATGCAGTTTAAGGTTTTTTTATTGAACGTTCAGAGAGACATGATATTTGAACACTCAACAACATGAGTTACACAGAATTTCAAAGCATATTTGATACTTTATGTAGTCTTTTAATCCTTTTAAACCTGCAAGTAAATACAGCTCTAACTCTAATGTGCATTGGTTGAGATGGATGGATGGATGGATGGATAAATGAATAGATGGATGGGTAAATATATAGATGAGTGGATGTTGCTGATTGTCTAATAAGTTGTCTGTTTTTCAATAGGCACTAATCCTGAGCACTGCAGTCCCTACCATCATTGGCTTCAGCTTATGGAGAGAGGTGAGATCGTCTCTTATTCTTCTATACTGATTGCTGAATTACAACCTTCAGAATCAGGAACCGCTCCTCCTTGAATATTCTCATACTGATATTCAAGTATTATGACTAGAGCTCTCTGTACATTAGCTTTAGATCGATTGATAAATGAATCTGCTCTATACTGTAGATCCCTGCTGGGGAAATAAACTGACATTTTATGCGTGTTCATGTGTAAAAGTGCTGCTTTTTCTCTGTAGTATTTCCCGCGTGTGCTGTCCGAGCTTACAGAGGTACAAGAGTTTTATGATCCTGATACAGTGGAGCTGATGAACTGGATTCGGTGAGTGTTCGGTGAATAACGAATTGTATCGCTTTTATCGTGCAGGGGAGCGAGGGGGAAAAAAAAAAGTCATCCCAAATGACTGTCAAGTGTATAAGCTTTATTTATTTAATCAGGAGGTGAAACTGAGACTTTTTTTTTAACAGTTGTGTTTCATTCCTGCTGAGTATAGGTTGGAATGTGTTGATTAATTTTCTATAACAGCACCACTGAGGGTAGTGCAGACGCAACGGTTAGATTAATGAGCTGTTGTTAAGTGAATCTCATCTCTCTCTCTCTCTCTCTCTCTCTCTCTCTCTATGGGTGTGTCAGGAATCAGGCACCGCTCTCAGCCGTGTTCGCAGCGAGTCCTGCCCTGTCAGGAACGGTGAAGGTGTGCACAGGATGGCCGGTCACCAGTCTCCCACTTTATGCAGACCTCAGTCTACTGCACAGAACAGAGAGTGTAAGTCTCTCTCTCTCTCTCTCTCTCTCTCTCTCTGTGTTCTCCTGCGAATATTTCCACCTATGACTTTAACGAGCCTGCGACTAAATGTCACATACATGGGCTAGTATTCATACATTTCCTTGTAGGAGAGCTCATCGACGTCTAACTTTCGGAATAAAGGTCAGGGTGGAGAGAGCCTCACACATGCACATACACACACAACACAAAGTTGCAAACTACCGGCAAGTAGGAGGGCTGTCTTTAAATAGGTGCAAGGTTGCCTGAGCCACTGAAATGCAGTCAGCTGTTCCACTTTTTCTTTTTTTTTTCCTTTTCTTTCAGAACTAAAATGGCTTGTAGAGTCAAGATATAAAAATCACATTTTAGACTAAAATACACAGGTTTAAAAGGGACCATTTCGAAATATATAAGGGTGAGTCAGAAATTATCTGCACTCTGGGTACATTAAAACCTCATTCAAGGCCCAGTCACTGCTGTGCAGGTGTGCACGTCTTACATCAGTTCGTTTGAAACCTCGGCGTGAGCAAAAATGGCTGCCCCAGTTGCGATTTGCACAAAAGTCATTATTTACTGAAGACTTTGTGCGCAGTATGGAGAAAGTGCTTTGTCATGAATTGATAGAGAGGCTCAAGGAAATTTGCACAAGTGCCAGCCATCAAGGAGGAGTCGGATACCCATCCATGTCCACGGGCTGATGACAACATCAACGTCAGTGATTGGATGTCAACGTCAAACTAAGTAAGATGTTAAAGCATCCTCCCTATGATCCATCAGACTTTCACCTGTTTGGTCCCCTAAAAGCAGCCCTATGAGGTCTGCCCCTTGGCCTCCTTCTAGCTGGACGTGCCAAGAACACCTCCCTAAGGAGGCGTCCTGGTGACATCCTTACTAGATGCCCGAACCACCTCAACGGACTCCTTTCCACGCAAAGGAGCAGCGACTCTACTCTGAGTTTCTCACAGATGACTGAGCTTCTTATCCTATCTCTAAGAGAAAAGCCAGCTACTCTTCTGAGAAAACCCATTTCGGCCTCTTGTATTCCCCTTTGTGAAAAGGGGGACCATCACCCTAGTCTGCCACTCCTTAGGCACCTGGACTTCCACGCAGTGTTGAAGATGCATCCTCAACACCCAGAGCCTTCAGCATTTCCAGACGAATCTCGTCGATTCCCGGGGCTTTGCCACCGTGGAGTTGTTTGACTACCTCAGTGAACTTGTCCAATGACGTTGACCCCCAGTCATCCTCCAGCTCTGTCTATGTAACAGAGGCTGGATTTGTTGGATTCAGGAGTTCCTCAAAGTGCTCTTTCCACCGCCCGATTACCTCCTCAGTTGAGGTCAGCAGTGTCCCATCCTTGCTGTACACAGCTTGGTTGGTTCCCCGTTTCCTCCTTGTGAGGTGCCGGATGGTCTTCCAGAAGCACCTTGGTGTCGCCCAAAAGTCCTTCTCTATGGATTCTTCGAGCTCCTCCCACACCCGATGCTTTGCCTCTGTCCACAAAGTCTAATCTCAGCCTAAAACGTTTTTTAATGTTTCACAGATATACAAAGTGTATATTATGTCAAAGAATGATGTATTTGTCTTTTCTAAAAGTTATTTTAATTTAAGTAAGTAAATTCTACAGCCAGAGTGTGGATCAGTTTTGACTAACCCTCATACCTGTATATAAAACATATTTGTTTCTCTTTTCACATTTGCTTTTCTTTGCAGAAATCCTGTTATGTATTTATCTTCATGAGCATCATGGCTCATGAGTCAGCTAGCTGCATGTGAAAACCTAGATTGGCGATTAGCATGAAACAGTGTGTAGGTAGAACAGTTTGTAAGCCGCAATGGCATTTCGTCTGACTGGTGCCATTTTGGGAAGGTTGATCTTATCAATAGTCTCCTAGCAGCTGGATTGCAGATCATCTACTCTTATTTGCTAAAGGTTAGCCATCAAAATGTTTAACGAGCTGAATATTATGACCGACGCTTTGGCGTGATTTGTTGCAGACGTATCAGGTGTATGCCCTGCGCTCCGCCGAGGACGTCTATAAGCTCCTGATAGCTCAGAAGTCGAGTTACGTCATCATCGAAGAGGAACTGTGTAACGAGCTGAGTCCGGTCAGAGGCTGCAGGATTAAAGACCTGCTCGACTACGCAAATGGCCACGTGGGTCAAATTACACACATGCACCAAACACACTTAGGGTCACCTTCTGCAATACATGTGTAGATATTCAATAATTACTTGCTTGACATGTTGGGGTCACCAAAAAAGTCTTAAACAAGACTTTATAAATATGCAAATTAGAAAACACTTTATCTGCCATAATAAACTGATATTACATTTGCATATTAAATATGATAGCCTCTTATATTAAATTATGATGCGTAACTGCATTTGCTGTGTATACACACTAAATTCTTTTCAGTAAGATTTCTAGCTCCTTTTTAGGCACTTTTTAAAAGAATGTGGTAGAATGGCTTTTACACTCAGTTCAGTTGAATGATCTTAATAATAAATGAACTTATTAATAAATAAGTTAGTCAAATGTATACTTAAGAAAAGGAAAAAAAAAAGCATTGTTTTGTCTTGGATGGCTTGCTTACAGATTTATTTTTCAACTTTTTGTTGTTTTGTTATTTCCCTGTTCTCCACTAGGTGGTGTACGATAAAGGTGAAATGTATACCTTCTCGAAGCACGGCCGATTCTGTCACGAGATTAAAATGAACTACTCCCCATACACCAACTACTTCACGCGAGTGTTCTGGAACCGCTCGTACCACGTCTACAAAGTCAACTCAGTCATCTCCTTCCAATACTGACACCTGCTGAGTCCACGCCGTCATCTCCTCCCATTACTGATCTATGCTATCATCAATGCAGAGGAAAACAGAATCTACTCAATGGCCCTGATGAATACAGTGTCAACTCCATCACCACCCCAATATCAATCCCTACACAGTCAGCTCAGTCATCCTTCCCAAAAACTGACAGCTAGCAAACCAGTTCAGTCTTCTCCTCCTGATACCGAGGTCTTTAGAGTTAACTTCATCACTCCCTTCCAATAATATTGTCTACTGTGTCCACAACAGTATCTCCTTTGCTTTCAGATCACATCTGTCCTTCTCTTCCAATAACATCACCAACCAAATCAACGGCACCATCTTTTTAGATTCCCAATGTCTATGCAGTCAACTTCTTCATCCCCTTCCAATTCCAAGGTGTACCCAACTAACTCAATTATCACTTTTCCAATCCCAATTTCTACCGAGTCAACTCCACCATCCCCTTCCATCCCAGTGTGTGGCCTGTCAGCTCCATCAACCCCTTCCAATCCCAAAGTCTTTCCAATTAACTATGTCATCCCCTGCCAATCCCAGTGTCTCCACATTCAACTCCTTCATCCCTGTTCCAATCCCAGTTACTACTGAGTCGATCCATCATCCTCTTCCAATCCCAGTGTCTATCCAGTGACCCATTGTCTCTATCCTCTGCAGCGTCAATTCCTTCAACCCCTTAAAATCCCAATGTATCCACTGTCAACCCTGTAATTCCCTTTCAATCCCGATGTCTATCCAATCACCTCCATCATCTTCTTCCAATCCCAATTTCTAAGCAATTAACTCGGTCATCCAGTTTTAATGCAGACGAAACAACTCCAAGATCAACCCTGTTCCTGAATTCCACCACCAATGTCCAGAGGCAAGGCAATTCCGTCATCCCCTGTACATCTTAAGCATCTTTCTTTGTTTTTGCCTCCGTCCTCACTACTCAACTGCGTGTTACCAATCATCTGAAACCCCGTACTTTGGAACTAAAAATTCTATGAGGCAAGAAAGAATGGACTTGAAAACTTGTGTTCTTTTAACACATTGCAGATATGCACAAAGTCATTCAGTACTGTGTTGTGTACCTTGTACCACTTTACTAGGAACACCTGTATGCCTGGCCGTTTATGAAGTTATTCAATCAGCCAAAAAATACAGGTTTTTAGCCTTAGTTAATGTAAAACATTGAAATGGAGTTTTTGATCTTTATGATTTTAACTGTGGCATGGTGGTTGGTGCCAGATGGTTTGGCTGGTATTTGAGGACCTGCTAATTATCTGTGATTTTGATACACAGCAAAAGTTTACATAGAATGTAACGACTGGGGGATTAGTTTGCACAAATACATATTTGTACAGGTGTTCCTTATAAAGTACAGCCTCTGAGCTCTTCGTGGTTAATGCAAACCCCTGTGGTGCCGGTGTTTGAAAGCTTTTTGCTGCTGTCAGAAAAGACCTTTTAGAAAGACAGCCACCATTGTGTGGGGTAGGGGTGGGGGGTTGTTGTCTGAAACGGAATCATGGGTAGTGCAGGCTGGCTCTGTGACTGCCTAAAAAGTCAGACTGCCTTTTTCTTGTTTAAACACTGTATCGTGTCTCATATATGACTTTGCGAACTTGCTGAGCTTGGGCTCATAATGTTATGCCTAATAATTTTGTTGAAATGTTCGTTAACCTCCTCCTTGTCCGTTCTGTTCTACAATATGGTTCAGCATCTCAAGTCATTGCAGATAAATCACGGTAAATCACACTTGCAAATAACTTTTATTTGTATAGTACCTTCAGGTGAAGATCCGGTTCGTGAGATGCTCTCAAACGTTCTGATGTACAAAACTTTATTAGCAGAAGTCTAATGGCACTTCCATCACTAAATATTTATAAATAGGGAGGCAGTTCAATAGTTAGGGCTCTGGGCAACCATGTCCTTGTTGAAGCATTCGCAAAAAAAGTCCATTAACAAATAATAAGTTAATTTGGATAAAAATGAGTAACCGTCAATATAATCATGGGATTGAATACCAATGATACGAGCATATAGTCTCATTTCAGAAAACATTAATTATACAGATTTATTTGTAAACATTGAAGTATTGTATTATGTATTTCAGAAAAGAAAAAAAAAAGTTCTGCCCTTAGGCTTCTTTTCTAACTGAGTTTGTAGTTAGTTTTTTTTTTAAATCGTATGCTAAAGATGTACGAGATTAAAAACAACAGATGTAGAAGTAGTTGTTTAAAGCAGACAACATTTCAATGCAATATAATTAAGATGCGTTTCTCTATGACATGATGCAATACAGTGTGATTAAGTATTTTCAATCAAATCAAAAGAGTTTGAAGAAATACTTTGGGGGAAACGCAACACTTGTGTTGGGAAAAGCATTGAGAAAATAGTAGTCTGTGCCGGTTTTGTCATGGGCTTACATGGTTAAAATGATTCTAAAGTGCTGTTATTGACTTTCTTTGGCATATTCTCAGATCCTTTGCCAAATACACTTGGTTGAATTGACTTGAATGTGAACACTGATGTTCCTTTAGCGAATGAAATATGTCCGTCAGAGACAGGAGCTCTTCATGTATCCGTGCCAGTGGATATTATATACAATATGTTACTCAGAAATCCGTAAGTATGAAGCTGATAGAGAATTGCACTTACGCAGTGATGAATATGGAAATGAGTCACCACCGCTTGGATTTAATGAGCTTTCATGACACTGTTTTTTTTTTGTTTTTTTGTTTGTTTGTTTGTTTTTTAAAGAATTTTCCTCACTTCTTATTTTATTCTTTTTATTTGTATTTTAATATTGCAAGCCTAAGTTGAAAAACAAAACAGGCTTTTTGTTCAGCATGGTTGTATGTAATACCAGTCTATGCAGATGATGAAACTACGTTAAGTTATTTCATGTATAATGTCTTGTCTGTGCCTTTTTAGTCTTTTTTTTGTTCCCTTGTTAGTCTAGGTTCAGCTTCATATAGTGTGTTCGGACTGCGTTTGCCGTCCACACTCATCCTCAGAACATGTGATTGTATTGTAAGAGTCTGACCAGTGTGTGCTGGGATAAGTTCTTCGTTGCAGTTACAGTACATGCACTCCTGCTGCTGGTTTAAATGCTCTCCTCGTTCAGTGTGATATTTTGTTGTGAACTGTACATGGTCATATAAAAATGAGTATACATGTCAGTAGATATAAGCTGATGCTCAGACTCATCCGTCTTATGCTGTACAATATGAAAATATTTGATTCTCTTCAATACAGTCTTTGTATTCTTCTGTATTTCTGTCATGAGTTTTATTTTACATTATACAGCCTGACATAGTAATCTGATTTGGATGAGAGGTGCTAATATATAGAGCATAACAGTACTGGGATGTTTAAATATATCGATCTGCATCATAGGGTGCAGAACAATTGTTCTAACAATCGTTATTTACACTATATACTTTCTCTCTCCATCATTGGAGAGAGGGGAGAGCAGCTGCTTGCCAAATCCCACATTCTAAACCAGTCACAGAAACACTTTCAGCAATCTTAAACAACACTTTGTCTACTTAATACTTGCTTCTAAGTCGTTCAGAATTGCCTCTGAACCATCCGTCTTGTTCTGTTCAAAGCTAACTAGCGTCTAACGCATGGCTGAATTCCAAATCCTTCTCTAATCCCTGATTAAGGACACTGCTTGGTGTGTGGAACAAAGGATTGTGCACCCTACATAGGGCACTTGTTTTCCATTTAATGCCATTTGCGTTTAATGCCATTAAACCCTGGAACCCAGAAGTTGGGGGGGGGGGGGATTTAACAGGTATAGCATTGGACAATATTAAAAGTAAAGCAAAAATGTTCAAGGAATTTAAAAAAAAATAGTTTTGCATACAACATTTCTGTGGTATAAGAGGAATAAAGCTCATTGGGGTTGTAAAATACAGGACCACACTTTCAGTTGGTAATTAGACCTCCCCATTGTGACTTATTTTCTAATACCTGTGTGTGCCATTGTGTTGTGTTTATTACTGTAAAAAAGCTTTACTGAGTAAGTAAGTACATTCATATATCAGAATGTTAGATTCATCCTAAACTCTTTGGATTGAAGGAATGTTAAGTGACCAAAGACCTGAATTTTAGATGACAACTCCAGAAGCCTGACTTCCATCTCTTTTCTCCTTTTCATTACTCCCTGCTTTTGACGTCTTTCATGAATACTGATGATGCATTTCTTTTTAGACTTTTATTGCTATTTTAAATGTCAGTCTGTTTTCTCACTCATTCTACAGGGTCTTCATGCCATCCTAAAATCAAGACACCTCTCTTAGTGTGGCCCAGGAAACGGTTTGGTTAAAGAATCTTTGACTCAAGGGATTCATTTACGACAGCATCC
>JAOVVA010000010.1:2859928-2872265 GCA_028565275.1 Leiocassis micropogon
GCCTCACAACGAAGGTGAAATGTGACTTTAACATATACTTTGTCTCTGTGTCAGGCGCGGGAGCAGTATGATGATGCTCTGAGTTCAGGTGAACAGGCTTTCCTGCTGGAGGAGAGTGAGGAGTCTGCGGATGTGTTCAGGCTGAGTGTGGGGTCTCTGCCTTCACACCAGAGTGCCACTGTCACCTTCATTTACATAACTGAGCTGAGTGTGCAGGCTGACCATTCATTGCAATTTTGCCTGCCTGCAGTGCTCAATCCCCGCTACATACCAGCCGGTATCTCACACACACACACACGCACACACACACACGCACACACACACACGCACACACACACCTACCAAAAACACATTATTGATATATTTATAAAATATTCATCTTGTTAAAGGGTCATATTACAGGTAAATGAAGCATATAATCTGGTTTCTTTTATTTTTAGGTACAGATGGTGGTATAGTGTCAGAGATAACATCAAGTTCCACTCGTGTTTCCTATTCTCTTTCTTTTACTGCACATGTGAGCTCTCCAAACCCCATCACTAAAGTGGAGTCCAAGTGTCCTCTAGAGCCCCTAACATTCCTCAACACAGAGCACACAAAGGCAAAGGTGTGTGTATATGTGTCTGTTTGTCTGTATGTGATAAGGTAGAGAAAGAAGGGAGGGAGGATCTGTAAGTGCAATAAATGAAAAATCTTCTGTTCCTTTGCCTGAAAATGTGATTTGAACTTGTATAGCTGATAAGTTTAAAGAGTCTCTTTATAAAACTTATTGAATTTGAAAGAATCTCTTGGAAATAATGGAAGAAACTGTGCAAATCCGAAGAGTTAAAACTGAAACTGCTGCTTATTGTGCCTTTACAAATGACTGAATAGCTGAATACTTATCTAACCAAGCAGATTTTTAACCTAATCAATATGGGTTATTTTGAGTCAATTAATGGTAAAAAAAAAAAGAAGCACATTTTAGTTATTAATCTACATACTAGAATTATAATAAATAACAAAATAAAAGTGTCTAGATGAATCTCTTTTTATGTATATACTGTAAATATACTGTGTACTGTGTGTGTTTAGGTGAGCCTTTCTGCAGGTCATAAGTTTGACAGAGATGTTGAGCTGTATGTATATTATCAGAATCCCCATCAGCTCACTGCTATAGTGGAGGCTGGAGCTCCCACTGCACAGCCAGGTACAATTTGTATTTATTTACAGAACTATGGTAAAACAAGTTATGCTAACTTTGTTTGTTAATGTCTCAGGTTGATGCCTGCTACTGGTCTCAAAATAGTTAGGACGAGGGTATGTTTACCATGTTGTAGCATCTCCTCTTCTTTTCAAAATAGTTTGAAGATGTCTGGGCATTGAGGTTATGAGTTTCTGGAGTTTTGGTGTTGGTATAGGTTCCCGGCTGCTGAAGAGTTTGTGGTCGTCTTTGACATATTTTTTGTTAAATGTGCCAAATGTTCTCTAGGAGAAAGATCTGGACTGCAGACAGGCCAATTCAGCACCAGGACTCTTCTACTACAAAGCCATGCTGTTGTTATAGCTGCAGTATGTGTTTTTACATTGTCCTGCTGAAATCCACAAGGCCTTCCCTGAAATTGACATTGTCTAAAACCTTTTAAAACATTCCAAAACATGCAAGCTGCCCAAACCGTATGCACTTAAGCACCCCCATACCATCAGAGATGCCGGCTTTTGAACTGAACACTGATAACACTGATAGCTGGAAGGTCTCCCTCCTCTTTAGCCTGGAGGACACGGCATCCGTGATTTCCAAAAAGAATGTTAAATTTGGACTCGTCCGACCATAGAACACTATTTCACTTTGAAACAGTCAATTTTAAATAAGCCTTGGCCCAAAGGACACGATGGCGTTACTGGACTAGAAATATAAATGTTCACATATGTTCACATGTTCACATATGGCTTTCTTTTTGTATGATAGAGCTTTAATTGGCATCTGCAGATGCCGATGAGTGATGCAGTGTCATGAGAGCCTGCAGTCCACGGGCATTCAACAAAGGTCTTTGGCCTTATTCCTTACGCACAGAGATTCCAACAGTTTCGCTCAATCTTTTGATGATGCGATTTGCAATGCCTTTGCAATTTGATGTTGAGAAACATCATTTTTAAAGTCTCCCACAATTTTTTTACGCACCAAAGTGTATTTTATAGCTAATCATGTTACACACCTGATGCTAGATGTACTTCCAGCTGAGTCTTTTAAAAATTTCTTGCTTTTTCAGCCATTTGTTGCTCCTGACCCAACGTTTTTGAAACCTGTAGCAGGCATCAAATTTGAAATGAGCTCATTTAGTGGATAAAAGTGTAAAATTTCTCAGTTTAAACATTTAAACATGTTCTCTATGTTCTACTGTGAATAAAATATTGGTTCATGTGATTTGAAAGTATTTTAATTTTATTTAAAACGTCCCATCTTTTCCAGGATTTGGGTTGTATTACATTTCTATTTATGCCCCTGTTAGGGAATCTAATGGGAGACCCTGCAGTCATGATCAGTTTCTATCCAGAGTTTCCTGAGTCAGTCATGTCCTCCACGATGTCATGTGGTGAGTTTGTGTTTGTTATGGACAGATCTGGCAGTATGGGCAGCTTTACACATAAGGGACTGCATGCACAAGAACGCATCGCGTGCGCCAGGGTAAGACTCAACACTCAACTGATCTGTATTTCTGTAATAAATCTGTAAATACTTTTTTTAAATCATAATAGCTTTTCCCAAGCGATATCTAAGTAGTTTTCACATTAATTTTGGTTCAATTAAAATTAATGTAAATAATGATGTGTTTAGGACACACTGCTCCTGCTGCTGAAGAGTCTTCCCATGGGCTGTTACTTCAACATATATGGTTTTGGCTCTCACTTTGAATCATTCTTCCCGTGAGTAACCAGCACACAAACTAGTGAATATGTTGTATTTTAATTATCCTCATTGATCCCTTAAACAGTCTTAAAACATTTTAAATTTAGTTATTGATATTAAATGTCTTAAATGTTTGGAATTGTTTGAGGGGAGTATTACATTTGATCTGAAGCAGAATAAATGAAGCTGTCTACTTTTCTCTTGTTCAGTTTTTTTATGCTTTAGTTAACCACTATTTTACATCCCAAAACTGTGACGATTTATGCAATGTCCAAAACCTCTTTGTTTAAATGTTAAATAGTTAGCAATGTTAAATAGCTGCATCTGCTGCACGAATTAGAGTAGAGACTGCGAGCCAAGTGTTTAACCTCACAAATGTGTTTCTAAAAGGATGGTTAAAAATTCCCATAAACTCACTAGTAAACCTTGTGGAAAGCCTTATCTGAGTATCATTTTTGACAAACCTAGCTGCAGCATATTAGATAACATTGGGATTGATTATCTTATTTACAGTTTGTATTTTGTGATCATCTAAAGGATGCAATGGCTGGGGTGTCATGTTTTCTACACAGTGCATCCTTATGTTAAATGAATAAGAAATGCTTTAGAATAGGACCACGTAAAAATATCCAATACTCAGGCATGCCAAAAACAGGCTCCACATGAATGAATGGAGATGTAAGGGCTTATAAGCCCAGGCAGTTAGGCAGATGATTAGAACGAGGTTCATCAATGTTAGTTAATGTTCATTGATTGAATGATCCAGGCTCTATCTGGTAAAAGGAAACAGGAACTGTCCAGGTCTGGTAGACCTCACAATTGTATCAGAGCTTTGTTGTGTTTGCCTTGTAATTTTGTTGCTTTAGGAAAAGTGTGCAGTACAGTCAAGACACTATGGCGGAGGCAGTGAAAAAGGTAAAGGAGATTCGAGCAGACATGGGAGGGACAGAGATTCTGCAACCTCTGGAACATATTTACAAACAGCCGTGCATCCCCAACCACCCAAGACAGGTAACATTATCCCTAATCCAAACAGTGATTTGACAGATTGCAGTGATTTATTAATGCAAGGTGGACCTTCTTTTGTTTTTACCTACTGTAATTAGGATTTTGTGTTACATTTATATTTCTAGTCAAGGTCAGCAGTAACTCATTTTGCTAAGATCACAATGAAATGCATTACTACCATATTACATTATTAACACAAAAGGAGGCTTTTGAAGGATTATTAAAGTTTTTAAAGTGTTGAAACAGTGCTGTAGACTTGTCTTAGATTGGGAAAAACAAACCCTGTTAACCACGTATGGTCCAGGATTATAACAAAACACTGTTATTATCATCTATATAAATAAAAAAGAGCCTTTGTCTGTACATTGGTCAGAACTTACTTTTTCAATGATGCGTACTTTCATACAGATGATTCATTCAAGATTCAAATTCAAATAACTTTATTAATCCCCGAGGGAAATTGCTTAATCCCCGAGGGAAACTAGAATATTAGTTTTACCGACGGCATTAGGGGTGTGCGTTTGCTGGCTTTACCGCTAAGTGGCGTTATAACTGTAGCCTATAGACTTGTTCATTTTTTCAAGGATTAATAAGCCACAGCTCCTGTGGTAGCAGATAAATTCAAGTCAAATATTGTAATTAAATGAATTCATAATCGTAGGACTAAAATTAAAGTATGAATTTAGAATTTAAATTAAATGTAGTTGTTTCTTATTTGCATCGAATCTAGACTCGATGAGCCAGGTGTCAATAGGTCTTACATCTTACATATTCATGAAAAGTTGTGAATTATTCAGTAAACCAGAGGCTCTGCTGAAAAACGTTAGGCACATCAGTCACTTTACCGCAAATAAAAGCTCTTTTTAAGTTTTATAATTTTGTTGTTTTGCTATAAACACACACCCAACACTTTCATAAACTCAGTTTTAAAACATTCTGTAAGGTTTGTTTATTCTCCATTTTTACTGTTTTTCTGCTAGAATTTTATTTGTATTTTTGTATTTTCTTCTATGTACTTTGATATAAGTTTAAAAGTTGCACATGAATTTAACATATTTACATCAGCCACATCATAAAAGCTCATTTTGTGCTCTATGTAAATAAGTGAAATTTGGTAAAGATTTGAAATTTACACAAATTGAAGAAGTAGCCCAGAGCACTGCAGGTCTTGAGAAAGGCCTCAGGCCCCATAGGATTAAAAGGATTATCTAGGCCTCAGATCCCAAAGGATTAAAAGTAAACAAGGGGTCCGTTCTTCGTACGTCGCTTGACACATCCGAGATGAACTGACACATCTAAGATGAGATCATCGTGCTAATTACGATCTGGCTAAGTTGGTTCTTCGAGCTCACCTGTTGTTGATGATTAGTATGGCTGGATTGAGTTGTCTAGGATTATTGCGCGTCCGTTTGTTGGTTTAAAAGGCGATATGCATCGACAGTAGAAACACTGATCACAAGCCCTTCGTTTGGTTGACGAAATAGCAAAAAAGGCCGGCTCAGTTTTTTTGTAACACGTTTTATGCGTTGAAATGCCCCCCCTGCCATGGATTGCCCCACCCTACATAATCGCTATGAAATATTATATTAGAACATAAATTTATAGGTTAATGGTTTACAAAATTACAAATTACATGAAACAATAAAATAAAATAAGCAATATGAAAATATATATGTTGTATATGAAAGCATACAAATATGTATATTTTTTAAATACATGTATACTTTTATATTGTTTATTTTTATCTAATTTTTCATTATAAATTTTTTTTTTTTATTATATATAAATATTTATTTGCATATTCATGACAAACCCCTAAAAAAATAATTGTGTTACAAAATAAACATTATACTGTACAATAATTTGTATTAATGCTCTTGACGGCTGTCAAGTGCCTAGGCCTTATTATAATAGTAATATCATATTTGATAATAATGAACCTATGAATTTATGTTCTAATATAATATTTGATAGCGATATATATGCAAGATACTTTTCTTTTCCCACGTGAGTCAGTCCGCGTCAGTCGTGCTCTTTAACCAATCAGATGTGACCTCGCCATTTCAACCAATCATAACCCGCCAGGCGTGTAGCCTTAATCCTGTTTACATGAAACAAACCTGCTTCCGAGGAGGTTTAAGCTTACGGTCATGTTGCTATGACAACAAATGCGAGAACCGCATCGAAGAACGAAACAATCCAAGATCAGGACAAATCCACAACAATCAACTCCAGCTAACTGAGACATACGAAGAACGGACCCCAGGCCTCAGTAAATCCTGCTTTTTTGTGAGAAATCTGAATGTATAGGTGTGACTAGCTGAGACATTAGTAGGAGTGGGGAAAGTGGGGAAGGGAGCATTATTTGCATTTGAATATTGTCTGACATTGTAACACAATTAAGAAGTCAGAACAAAACTAAATTCATTTAAGTCAGACTTAAAATGAATTAAGAGGTCCTGATTATACTGCATAAATATTATTTAATACAACAAAATCCCTGAAAGTCTATTCTATTTTTCCAGTTATTTTTATATTTAAAGTTTAATGTCTTTTAAATGTAACATTTTTTAGTTTTACTACTACCTACTGTAGCAATCATTTCACAAATGAATTTAAAATGCAACTGATTTATATTGGCCCCTGTGGTTTTGCCGCACAATTTTCTGTCTGTCTGTACACACGTGGACAAAGTTAGGCAATAAGTTGTTGGTACCCTTCGGGCAATGAAAGAAAACTAGCAATGGTCACAGAAATAACTTTATTATTACTTTTGTCAGATTAAATAAAAATTCTATGAATGTTAACCAATAAAAGTCAGACATTGCTCTCAGCAATGCTTCAACTGAATTATTTTAAAAAATAAACTCATGGAACAGGCCTAGACAAAAATTATCGTACCCCTAACTTAATATTTTGTTGCACAACCATTTGAGGCAATCACTGCAATCAAACGATTCCTGTAACTGTCAATGAGACTTCTGCACCTCTCAGCAAGTATTTTGTTCCACTCCTCATGAGCAAACTGCTCCAGTTGTTTCCGGTTTAAAGGGTGCTTTTTCCAGACAGCATGTTTCAGTTCCTTCCAAAGATGCTCATTAGGATTGAGGTCAGGACTCATAGAGGGCCACTTTAGAATAGTCCAATGTTTTCCTCTTAGCCTTTCTTGGATGTTTTTAGCTTTGTGTTTTGGGTCATTGTCCTGTTGCAAGACCTATGACCTGCGTCTGAGACCAATGCTTTCCGACACTTACCAGCACATTTCTCTCTAGAATCCCTTGATAGTCTTGACATTTCATTGTACCCTGCACAGATTCAAGACACCCTGTGCCAGATGCAACAAAGCAGCCCAAGAAAATAACAGAGCCTCCTCCATGTTTCACTATATATAGTAGGGACAGTATTCTTTTCTTGATATGCTTCATTTTTCCATCTGTGAACATAGAGCTGATGTGCCTTGGTAAAAAGTTTAATTTTTGTCTCATTTGTCCATAGGACATTCTCCCAGTAGCTTTATGGCTTGTCAACATGTAGTTTGGCATATTCCAGTTTGGCTTTTTTATCATTTGTTTTCAACAATGGTGTCCACTTTGGCTCAAACAACGACAAATGGTCTGATACTCTGATACTGTTCCTTGAGCATAAAGTTAATCTTGGATCTTATTAGAAGTTCTTCTGGGCTCTTTTGTTACCTTTCGGATTATCCGTCTCTTTGATTTGTCATCCATTTACCTCCTGCAGCCACGTCCAGGGTGGTTGGCAGTCCCGTGGATCTTAAATTTCTGAATAATATGTGCAACTGTAGTCACAGGAACATCTAGCAGCTTGGAGATGGTCTTATAGCCTTTACCTTTAACATGCTTGTCTATAATTTTCTTTCGAATCTCCTGAGACAACGCTTTCCTTCGCTTCCTCTGGTCCATGTTGAGTGTTGTACACACCATGTCACCAAACAACACTCAGTAACTACCTGGAGCCCTATATATAGGCCCACTGACTGATTACAAGATAGTAGACACCTGTGATGCTAATTAGTGGGCACACCTTGAATTGACATGTCACTTTGGTCACATTATTTTCTAGGGGTATTTTCAGTCTTTCTAGGGGTACCATCATCTTTGTCTTGGCCTGTTCCATGAGTTTATTTTTTTAAATAATTCTGTTGAAGCATGGTTGAAAAGCAATGTCTGACTTTCATTGATTAACATTAATAGAATTTTTATTTACTATTACTTTTGTCAGATTAAAGTTGTTTCTGTGACCATTGTTTGTTGTTGAGAGTTTTTCTTTCATTGACCAAAGGGTACCAATAATTTTGTCCAATTTTGTATGTCTGTCCGGCATGATTTTGTCACAGCATCAAACTGGCTGGACAAAATTTAATGGAAATTTGGCAGTAGTTTAGTATTTCCCTGAAATTAAAGCTTCTTTGTATTAATAAGTTAGGCAATAAGTTAGGAGTTCTGCTGTACAGACAGACATGCAGACAGACATATGCTTCAACCTGAAATAATAATATCACTAATTATGGATACTTTAGATACTTCTTGGTATTTTTTCCGCTGAATTTTCAAATTCATCTCTTTTTTTTTTTTTAAGTTGTTTATATTTACAGATGGTGAAGTAGGAAATACCAGAGATGTTCTTCATTGTGTAAAAAGGAATGCTGATGTTCACAGGTATGCACTCTTTAAAGCTTAAAACATCCATGATGTATACTGTACAGATTTGGTTTTTGGGATATTGATTGACTAAAAGTATAAATAATTTAAGCATTGTGAATATACCTAACACATGATAGGTAACTAAGAGAGACACATATTTATTTATTTTGGGAGGATTATCATTAACTTATTTAGAATGGAACAATATAGCAACATGGTTTAAACAACAATTCTCAAAAACTCTTTTTTCTCCCTAATAGATTACTATATTTAGGAGGCTCATAGAGGTATTTATATTATTTATCATCCATTTCTTTGTTTGAACAGATGCTTCTCATTTGGGATTGGTGAAGGAGCAAGTTCTGCACTAATTACAGGATTGGCTGAGAATGGCTCTGGCCACGCCCAATTCATCACAGGAACTGAACGCATGCAGGCCAAAGTAAGGCTCTCTAACAGCAACAAGGAAACAAACAGAAAAAATAGTAATAAAAACTTATAGTATCACTTTTATAATAATAATTTAAAATATACTGTAGATGCAAGCAGTGATGAGCGGGACCAAGCACCTACGCCATCGCCACCCGGGCACATTACACAACCTGTGTGCTTTTTGAGCATGTTGAGACTTCCCATGGCCACCCAGGTGCACTGCTCAACTTATGTGATGGTGCACCACACAATTTGTGTGTTTTTTAAGACCTCTAAACAGCCATCGCCACCCGAGTGCCAAGCCCTGTAAAAAGCCCCGGACTCTGATGTCACTGAATATGATGTCACTCAGAAGTCATGAACCATTTTTGGCACAAGTTTAAGGCATCCTCATGGCTGAATGTATCTGACTGGTGTGGCCGGGCAGCAATGACACTTGAGCCGGTCATTGCTTGCAGCAACACTTACGCCATCGCCACACAGGCGCAACATACAACCTTGAGCATGTTAAGACCTCCAAAAGCCCCGGATGCTGATGTCACTTAATGTGATGTCACTTAATATGATGTCAGTCAGGAAGTTATTAGCCACTTTACTGCCTAAATTTAAGGCATCGCCATGCTTGGGCCGATCATCGTTGCTCGCAGCATAAATTCCCTAGAAGGAGTATATAAAAATCAATTGCGTGCGTTTTGAAAACAACCCAAAATAACTGAATTCCTGTTGAGTTGAGCCTATGACATGCATAGTGAAAATTGGTTAGCTCAGTGCGATCTTAATTCGTACTGCGTTTGACATGTATATGTGCTAGTGTGTGAGCTATGCAGCAAATCTCCTGTGAAGATAGCACATAGTGCAGATGTCATAGTGCTTGGGCCTTAATTATTAGATGTTTCTCATTTATGGTCATTGTACATTGTGTAAATCATGCCTTATTTATATATATTTTTTCTTAATTCTAGGTAATGCAGTCTGTTCGCTTTGCTTTACAACCAGCAGTAATTGATATTGTTGAGGATTGGGCTGGTTTGTCTTTCACTCGTCTGAGTCCCCCAATTAAAACGCTTTTCCATGGTCAAAGAGCGCTGATTTATGCCCAGTTGAAAGGAGAGGTAAGACCTTATTTTTCAGGAAAATTTTTTAACTTTTTACAAATTCTAAAATCAAATGTACTACTTTCTTTAGTAGTCCATGAATTTGCAATTGTTCATGCACATGAGTGAGAAAAAATAAAGCTCAAAACATCATTTAAGTTGCAAGTGTCCCTCTAGGAAGTCTCTGGATCTACTCATTATCATAAAATCACATTTTATGTTATTGTCATCTTTCTCTGCCCCCTAGGACTGTCAGAAGCCAGAGGCTAATGGAAAGATATCAGTGCGGTACCGCCTAGGAGAACAAGAGGTCTCAAACACTGTGCACTTCTCCATGATGTCTATTGAGAATAGCGGGTAACTGCTTCAAGGAGTACAAGCAAACAGTCTTTCATCTTATTATGATACTCTAGGATTAAGATGTGTGTAATCATATAATAAAGGCTGGTTGGGTGGCTTTATTTGGCATAACTGTCAGTCAGCTCACAGTACTCAATATTAGGCAAAGCTACACGGTAAAAAAAAAGCCGCCTTAATGGAAAAAAGTTTAGTAACAAGTTGCACAGCTTTTAGAAGAAATTGCTGGTTAAACTAAATAGTTGTTTAGTTAACACAATATGTACCCAGTTCAAAATCTTAGTTGACTCAACTTGTAATTCAAATATTTAAGTCAGCTCAAGTAATATTGGTTGTGGGCTCAATCAATATATTTCTCTAGGGTTGATTTAGACTTTTTATCTACTCCAAAAATTATCTCCCATTTTAGCCCATTGATGTAGTTGCTTCAGGTGACTGCTTTTCTATAAAAACAAGTAGTTGTCCTAACAATACCCTAACAATTAATGTTAAAACAGCAAAAAACAGGAGAATGCAGTATCTATTTTGGATAACACCAGATGAGTATCAGTCTCTTACTGATACTTTTATATTAGATTTGGGAGTAACTACACTGTTTGGAGTAATGTTTAAATTAAGTGTATTTACCTAATTCGTTTTCTTAAAAGAGTCAATGCATAAGAGGCCCCAGGTCCAGATAAGATCCGAAGACGGGTGTTTAAGGACTGTGGTCATAAACTGGCAAATAGCATATTTATTTATTTATTTATTTATTTATTTTTGTAATGGGAGATTAAATTGTATTGTATTCATAGCATGTAATGACAATAAAGATATTCAGTATTCAATGTGCAATATATTAAATATTCAATAATATATTGGTAGTATTCAAGGATAGTACAAAAATCTTTAACAGTTTAGTGAGTTAAGCTTTATGACGCGTGAATGTGTGGTATTGACTTAAATATTTTGCTTTACTCCTACAAAACAACTGAGACATTTGTGTGTGTGTGTGTGTGTGTGTGTGTGTGTGTTTATACAGCCTGGTCATCCACAAGTTGGGCGCTCGTTGTCTAATCCGCTCGCTGGAAAGGGAAGAGCAGGATGATGGAGTTGATAAAGAGGCTTTGAAGGCCAATGTGGTGGAACTGAGCAAACAGTCTGGAGTGAGCAGCTCACACACTGCCTTCATAGCTGTCAATAAGGGCAGTGGACAAGCTGTGAAAGGACCACTAGTGACCAGGAGAATTCCAACACAAGGTAAGTGTTCTTTTTACCAAGTTCATTTATTTGACCCGCCTTTTACACTTAATTACACTTAATATTTGTTGATAGATTAATTGTGTATTTAAAAAAAATTAGTTAAAATTTTAATTTTGTATTGTCAATATTTTGCAGACTTTATCTTATTTTATCTTCATTCATTTATTTTAATGTGTTTAATGTGAAAGCACATAAATAATCTAACATTGTCTTTTTATTTGCCTCTGTACAGATGTATGTAATTTGAAGTGTTATGGTAAGTTCCTGAATACAGTTAACCCTAATAATTTGTTCCAAAAGTGTGCTTGTATATCCAAAGTACTTGTATATCAAAGCGAATGTCCCCATAAGAAATAATGGAAACTTTGATGATTCATTCCACAACCCAAAATATTCATATAAAAAAAAAAATATTTTTTTAATTATAGTAAAAATAAAACAAATTAACCTGCATTTTACATTTGAAAAAAATTGTGGCTGAAGAAAGATGAGAGAGGAGAGGAGGAGGGAGGGGGCTACTGTGTAGGACGACCTTCACACACGCGCGCACAACTTCTTTAACCCTTAGGAGTCTGAGGGTGTTTTGGAGCTCTGAAGAGATTCTTACGTGTCCTGACATTTGTGTATTTTTCAGTTACTTATAAACATATAAA
>JAOVVA010000010.1:2893316-2926886 GCA_028565275.1 Leiocassis micropogon
CCCATGTTCGCATGGGTCCACTGCTGGCTCTGACATTAAAGATGACAAAAAGAGCAATTAATACAAATAGGATTTGATTATATATATATAAAATAACATATCAAGGAACATGTAACATGGGCAGCACTCACGCATTTAATTTTTTTCGCTACTTTTTGCCAGCCCTCTCTCCTGGCTTTTGCAGCATTTGCTGTGTTTTACAGTGTCTTTATTAAAGTTTAAAATTCTCCATAACCCTCTAATAAAAGCTCTTGCTCCGCTTGAGAAAAAAATTAAGCTCGCTCTTTTGCCATTTCATCAACCAATCGAAGGGGTTGTGATCAGTGTATCTACGGTCGATGCATATCGCCTTTTAAACCAATGCACGAACGCGCAATAATCCTAGACAACTCAATCCAGCTCTACTAATCATCAACAACAGGTGTGCTCGAAGAACCAAATTAGCCACATTGTAATTAGCACGATAATCTCATCTTAGATGTGTCAATTCATCTTGGATGTGTCAAGCGATCTACGAAGAACGGACCCCAGGGGCACTACTTGGTGTGTGTAACAAGCACACCTTGACCTGCATGGTCAAGTTGCCAGTAGAAAGCCGTTACTGCGCCCAAGTGACAAAAAGGCAGGCCTGCAGTACGCCCGACAGCACCTAGACAAGCCTGACAGCTTCTGGAGCAGAGCCAGTTGGAGCGATGAGACCAAAATTGAACTTCATAGTCACAACCATAAATGCTATGTTTATGGTGAAACGTACCCCATCCCCCCTGTAAAGTATGGTGGTGGATCTCTTATGTTTTGGGGCTGTGTAAGCTCCAGTGGTACAGGGAAGTTGATAGAAGTTGATCAGTCAAAATTGATAGAAAGATGAGTGCAGCATGTTATCAGAAAATACTGACAGACAATTTGCATTCTACAGTACAAAAGATGCACATGGGACGCTCCTGGATCTTCCAAAATGAAGTGATCCAAAGTGATCCAAAGCACAAGACCAAGTTGACGCTCCAATGGCTACAGCAGAAAAAGGTGAAGGTTCTATAGTGGGCATTACAGTCACCTGACCTCAATATCATTGAGCCACTTTGGGGAGATTGCAAACCTGCGGTCCATGAAAGACATATGTACAAAAATGTACAGAATCTGGAGGCATTTTGCCAAGATGAATGGGCAGATACACCACTTGAGAGAATTAAGGACCTCATGCACAATTATTACAAATTTGGAATTGTATAGTTATCGCAAATTGACAGACATACTTTAACTGACCAGTACATTTTAAAATGCAATTGTACAGTCATGAGCGCATATTAAAAATTGTACAACTCCATTTGTTGGATTTTGAAATGAACTAAAATTTTAATGTGTTACTGTGAAGTGCACGGTTTTACCATATCTTCTCTTCCCGTAGGCCAATTCCGAGGAAACAAAGCCTATATATTAAACTTATACGCCAAATACACCTGTGAAAAACAGACTGACAAAAATTCCAAAAAACATTTTGATGTATTCTATTACTCATCTTATGCCCCCCCCCCCCCACACACACACACAAAAAAAATTTCGCAAGTATTTTTAATGTAAACTTTACAGTTTTATCATATGTATAGACTAAAGGTATGCAAACTTTTGAACAGGGAATAATTTCCTCATTTTCTTTATTGCCATGTTTTGTTTGTTGATTATACGAAGAGAATCATCTTACATAAGAATTAAAGTCGTATAAAAAATAAAATTAATTTGTTTCGCCTTCTCATTCATATTTTCTTTAAAAAAAAAATGGTACACATCAATTTTAATTACCTTCTTCAATCATTTTCACATTGTCCCTTTTGAATAAGCCCATCACAGCAGAATGCATATGAAAATAATTAACAGGAAAGCAGCTATCGATTTCTAGCGTGTGACAAAGAAGTGGGTGATCCAGTAGCTGATCAGTTAATCATCAGGGAATATTTGTATTGTTTTGGCTCTGAAATACACCTTGAACATAATGAGCAATATAATAACCAAATGGCCTGATGTCAGTTAACGGTACTTCCTCCATCCACAGTTGTGACTGACGTTGTGGAAGTCATGTGTCTGCAAAAGGTTAATAAACAACATGTGCAAAAAATACTCTACGTGTTTCGGCCCTGTTGGCCTTCCATAGCTCAGACCGGTCACTGTATAACGAGTCCCCTCGACCATTCGTCGTAATGCAGGCCTCTTTCCGCCTGGCTATTGTCTGCGCCGCTGTAGTGCTTTAACGTGGCACTTCTGCTACCACCAGGTGCGCTCCGAAGTGTACTTTTTACCGGATTGAAACACAGCCCTGGATGCGAAGCAAATCTCAGCAGTGTGAGAGGAGATGTCCGCTACTTCAGGCAGATCCGCGCCGCACTCGGGGAAGATGAAGAAGGACGAGTCTTTTCTGGGGAAGCTGGGAGGCTCACTGGCGCGCAAGAAGAAGGCGAAAGAAGGTATTTAAAAAAAAAAAAAAAAAAAAATCCAGTTCGCTGTTATATGAGAGCTGAAATGAAGTGTGATGTGAGCACGCAGAGCTGTACAGTAGCGCTACTGTCCATGGTGCTGTTTTATAAACACCTTTTGCACTGCGTGTGTATCTGACATCAGTCGTCTTTATCTTGTAAATGATGTTCATGTAAAGAATCTAGGAGTGATATTAAAAGGGAATAATCACTGGTGTCCAGTGGAGGTGTGTGAAAATGTCACACTGCATGCTGGCACCGGTGCAGATGAAATGAACATACTGTAAATAGACACGTATGTCAGGAATGTAGGGAGGTGAAGATAACACGACTTATTTTCCTACCTGCATTATTACTCTACAACTTCTGTTGTACTTTTGGTGGCGTTACACTTATTGAAATACATTTTCTACTTTAGTTTCACTCCCTTTAGTTTTATTCTTCATCAGTCACCTCACTGTTATGTGTGAACAGCTGCAAAGTGTGTGTGTGTGTGTGTGTGTGTGTGTGTGTGTGTGTGTGTCCTTGTGGGGACCCACATGGATAGTGCTATCGGAAAGTTTTGACTCAATGAAGAAATGTCAGGGTTTTTTTTTTTTTCAATCCAAATCCAAATGTTTCTTAGATTACCGAGGTAAGGCGTAGGTTTAGGTGTAAGCCTTGCACCCATGTTGTGTTGTATTATGTTAAGGGAAGGTCCTCACAGGGATAGTAGGACGAACAAGGACAAACCTTTATGGGCTGTACTGTGTTGTTTCATTTATGCATGATTGCTGAACACTCTTAAGATAGGAGGACTCATTGTTAGCAAACCCAATTATGTTAAACAAAAGTGTTTTTTTCTTTTCCTTTCTTCTTCTTACCAGGATTACATTTTAACCAACCAAGTCTTAGGACTGTTTGACAGTTGTGTGTGTGAGACACTTCCTCTGTGACTGGTTAATTTTAAAATGAGGAATATTGTATCCATTGTGTAGTCTATCAACAAATAAGTTGCTCAGGAAGTTATCCTGACGACAGAAACACAGCCATGTGAAGTGGCCGGGGCTGACTGTTGGGCTGAAATAGCGCAAAGACAGGTGGTCAGTTTGGTAATACTGGTGACATTCTGTTATGGACCTGACAGGTGCATGGTGTGGGAACTAATCTTTTACTGCTTAAAACATTATAAAATTTGTTATGAAGCTCAGTAGATAATTGGACTACATGACATTTACATGACATTTACATGACATGTCACCACTGACACCAACAACATACAGCAGCAGTACATCACTTTATATTATTTCGCCCACTCTATGTTCGATTTTTCATCTCAGCTTATAACCCTGTTGTAGACATTAATACTAAGAACCTGAGAAAGAATTGTTAAAGATCAAGATACCTTTGGGACACACTATTTATCCTAAAAAAACTTCCTAGATGGGATTTTCAGAAAGTACAACTCAAGGGTGTGGTAGGGTGTGGTACTTCTTGGGTGGATAACTTGCATGAGGTCAGTGATGAAGAGGAAGCTGAATGAAAACAAAAATTCGATACATCTTCAGTGGCTGTTCTTTCAGCTGCTCTTGTTAAGTGGTCACCTCAGTGTACTTCTCAATCCACATATACAACTTGACATGAGGTTTACATCAGACGTCCTTCCTGATGCAAACCACTCATTCTATCCAGGCTTGGGACTGGCACGTAGGACACCCTGGGTCCAGTGGCTGGGTTTGGGAATGGGCAGGGAATTGAACCGAGCCACCAATGCCCTAGATCTTATCTTTTTGTCTAATATCATCATATTAATGCCACTGTATAGATTTTTTAAAGTTGACATTTGCTACATGAGTTTAAATTGATTTGATCGTAGTTTGTAATACAGTATATGGGAAAAGGCTGTGGATGCCTGCTAGTTTACTTTACCATCTGATTCCAAATTTTTTATCCCCCTGCTTTGGTATCTTAAAAACCTCCTGTGTGGTTTTGAAAATTAGTTCATTTAGCCCCCAGAACAATTATGAGTTCAGATCCTGATAAGAGGCATTTCATTTCATTCCAAAGGTGTCCAGTGGGATTGAGGTCAGGGCTCTGTGCAGGACACTTGAGTTCCCGAGTTACAAAATATATCTTCATGGAGCTCACTTTGTGTACAAGGGCATTGTCATGCAGGAAGAATTTTTAGCCTCTTATTTCTATGGATGAGAAAGTGTAATACAGTTACAACAGTTTGGAGGAAGGAACACACATGTGACATGTCATAAATAGTCACAAAGGGCGCAATGGTCAGACGTCCACAAACCTTAGGTCACATAGCATATAAACCTAAAAAGACTACATCTTGTTGTTGTAGTTGTGGTAGTTGTGGTTGTTCTACTACAGAATTGAGGCCAAACTCAATTGTTCACACATCCATACATTTCATGTTAATATACAGTTCCTGTATTGAGTTAATTACTGTGCCAACTTTAATTTTGTAAGGTATAATTATTATCATTGTCCTGCTGGAAGATTTTCAGCTTCCTTACTGATGTTTTGAGTTGTCTGGATTTGTAGATAATGTCATCTGAAGTATACCATCCCTTTTCCAGAAAACCTCTCCACAACATGATGCAGCTCTCCCTGCTTCACAGTTGATGTTGTTAAAGGCAGTTAATCACTTGCCATCAACTTCAGTCCACCTTTTTTATGATGGACTTTAAGTTGAGGCTTTTTTCTTGCACAGCAGCCTTTCAGAGCATGCCCATGTAGGACCCTCTTAATGGTAGATGTGCATACTTTGGTATGGTGCTGGTACATACAGTATTTGGGGAGAAATGAACCTACTGTATATCCAGATTTCTCTCCATAGTCCACCGAACTGCATTAATGTCCATTCAACTGAATACTTTAGTATCTGTTGCCTCACATTATTTCCAGTTCCAAAGTTTGGAAATAATCCGTCCACTTTGCTGAGTGTGTTCATTACTATGAAACTAAGAGTCAAACTTTACCCATATCCTGCTATACTAATGAATATCTACTATCTCATCCTGTGATCCTTCCAGAAGTAATTATTTGTTTTTGAGACATAACAGTCAGATGCCATGCCCACACAATCATTTCAAAAAAGAGCAACATGGAGTATGTTATTAGTAATAAAAACATGTGAATACTGCAGTCAAGGGTGTGGTGATGCCAATGAGCTCCATTAGGAGAACGGCAAGGCCCAGAGCTACATTGGCACCATTCTACTGGCTAAACATATAAAAGCATTTTTTTGTCTGACTGGTGTCACTCTTGCAACCTAACATTTTTTATTATTATTATTTACTGAAATGTACTAACTGAACAGTTTTGTCTTAGCATTTAAATTTGCATGGTTGTCTTTTGTTTGCACATGGAGAACACTATAATACAGAGAAATTGTATTTTAAAATAAGATTGTTTGAATGTTTAAGTAGAAATGTGGTTAAGGCCAATCAGTTCGGCAAACTTGGTTACCAAAAACTACACCAGTCACCATTTACTGTATATGAACAGAAATTGAGCAGCAGACAAACAGAACATCTACAGTTGTATTTTCTAATGCACAATTAGTTTTTCACAGATAAGCATGGAGGAACTGTGTGTCTGTGATCTGTCAATCCAAATGTTACTCACTGACAAGCATGAAATAGAGTTGCATAAATGCAAGTCATTGCTTTCTACATACTCACAGTTACATTTTCCAGGGTGTGTTAACCATAGTGACACAGAAGAAAGGTTCTAAAAGTGAGTTGTGTATATCTTCATCTCTTAAACTGTTAAATATAATCCTCTGCTTTTAATTATCAATTTCCTAATTGTAAATTTAGGCTTAACTACTATTATTCGACAACACACATGGGGCTCTGGTCAAGTTTTTTTTATTTTTTTTATTTTTTTAAGGCAGTAGCTCTATCTTTCAGTCTGTACCCTGTTGCTCATTTAGCAGTTATGAGTCAAATTTAACCAGCAATGCTCCAGAAATATCCAGGGCTACATTTATGGTGACTCCTTGTGTGGCCAAGCTCAAATAACTTTTATTTTGTCTCGCAGAACATGTGACATGTTACTATGGCTTGATTGTGAAGATCTTTTATATTCCTAGCAGTTTAAACATATCAGACTGCAACATATGGTATCTTAGTAGGTGAAGGAAATGGTATTTAATATTTCATATTATTATAACAAATACTATAAGACAATTTTTTAAAAGCTTGAAATTGTCTTATTCTGTTGGCAGATGTTTTTTTTTTTTTTTTTTTAATAGAAATAAAGGCAGACAGCACCATGGTTTAGTGGTTAGCACTGTCGCCTTGCTCCTCCAGGGTCCTGTTTGTACGTGTGTGGAGTTTATATGGTCTCCCTGTGTTTTTGTTGGAGTTTCCTCTTTGTTCTCTGGGTTCGCCCACAGTCCAAAGAAATGCAGATTAGGCTAATTGGTGTTCCCAAATTGCCAATAGTGTGTGTGCGTGTGTGTGTGTGTCCTGTCTCATAAGTAAGTATCCTGGGATAGGCTCCAGGCCCCACGCAACCATATATATATATGTTTGTGTGTGTGTGTGTGTGTGTGTGTGTTATATACAGAAATAGGCTTAAAAATACAAAATGGTCAGCTATTAAGAATAAAACCATTTCAAGGTATTTGAGGTATTTTTAATTGCTAATATACTGTATCTACTTTCTCTTAATGATGAAACTAAGGACTATGGGTTAAAATTGCCCATAGAATTTGGCAAGAACCTGCTCTGGAGTCAGTACCTGAGTCGATTTTCTCTGTCCAGGTTGCAGTGGTATTGATTTGTACTGGTTGTAAGTGGTGCCCTGTGACAATGCAGTTAGATTCAGCCTGCTCAGCTGCACTTTGCTAATGGATTTGAACATGAAAATGGTTTCAGCAGATTAATCCTGCTTTGCTTTTAGGGATACGTGAGGCTCACCAGTAAGCAAAAGGTTTGCTGATTAATTTAAGTATTAATTAAAATTAAAGACAGCATGTATCGTAGCAAAACGAAGGGAATTTTAAAATATAACGTAAACATAATTGAAAACTCTGCTGTTGAAAATTGATGATGTTGATGAAGATTTAAATGATGTTTATGGATTTGTTTTATTTTATTATTTGGAACTGGTATTGCATGTATACTTAAGGAAACCAAAGCCACTTGTTTGATCGTCATGCAGCCTGTTTTCATGCATACACCAGCGTATAAAAAAAATAAATTTATAAGAAACTGCCAGTCTACCTGTGCTTTCGAGTCCTTTAGGATTCAGCCATGTTATGAGATTTTAGCTGTTTTTGTCCTCTCCCCTCCTCTCCTGTCGCCTAGTGAAACAGGAGCAGCAAAGTGTAGGGGGTTGTGCATGGACAGAAATAACGCCGCAAAAGCTGGATTCAATGCCATGGCCCTTCAAACAGCAGCCCACTAAATGTGTGTGTGTGCGTGTGTGTGTGGACACACACACACACCCACGCACAAACCCTCACTCTCTTTCTCCTGTCATTATCGTAAGGGTACCTGCTGGATCCCGGACTGTATTTAACGATATGGCTGGGCTACTGTGTGGGACTAAGAAAAAAAAGCAAGGTAGTGTTGTGTTTAAGGGAATCAGTGGATGAAAATGATGTGTTTAGTTGTTTGAGTACATAACTGTGCTTCATAATGGATACTTTTGTGTTATTATTCAGAATTTGTCTCTTGCATGTGGTGCAGCTCAAATGCCTGATATTTGTTTGCTCGTGCAGTCCATTAGTTCTACTGCATGGATAAATGCTGCTGCAGTCACTGCTGAGATTTTATGATTATTTATACCCAGCAAGTCTGGTTTCTCTTTTATATCAGATTAGTTTGTGTTCAGAGCTGGAGGGTCCCGAGATTATCTAGCCAGTGCAGCTACTTTGCAAGGAAATAACATAATTATGATAAATGCTTAGGCTGTAATTACAAAGGAAATGCCAGTTTGGTTTAACATAGAGAACATGCTCCCACTGCAAGCCTCTCAGCAGACTTTTGAAACAGGAAATATGGAAAGAAGTGTACATACTTTTGTACATACTTTTTGTAGTTCATAACTTCAGGAAAGCTGAGAGGTGAGAATAAATTTTGCTTCTTAGCTTTTAATATCTGTATCTCAGTCAAGGTTGTGGGTGTATTTTGGTGGCTAATAAATGTCTCTGATATGAATCTCTGCCTCCACCTACCCCCTTAGGATATAGTATAAAATATATATAAACAGGGATCTGGCAAACTGTAGTACCAAAGAGGAAGTGAGAGGACATTTCTGTCACTTTGAATAGCCATTAGTGACCTGCTACAAAAGGGGAAGGAGGAAAAAGGGGAAATATGGATGATATGGGTGTAGGGTGTATTGTGTCTGTGGGTTATTTGACATCGCACAAAACAGCTGCTGTTCCATTGACACTTCGGGAGTACACTTTTTTTATATCGGAAAAATGGTCCACAAATACAGCTTCAGAAATCCCCTTATGTTGCTTAAATGTTGTGTTAACATTGTCTCTAATGTTTGTGCATCTTTAGTGAGTGACCTTCAGGAAGAGGGGAAGTATGCCATTAACGCTCCACTCCTCCCTGCCAGTTCTGACCTGCTCCCAGAGGACATGCTGCTAGGTAACGTTCTCCTCCCTCTTCATCAATTCAATTTGATTTACTGTCTTACTACCAAGAATGATTGACCACACATAGTATTTGCATCATGTTGATTCTCTGTTCTTCTTATAGCAAAAGCTTATTTTTGCTGATGCTTAAAGCACTTGGTTTTCAGTGTCTCTGAAATCATACCAAAAGGTTCCATCTATGATGGGCTTTCAAGTCAACACCTGGATCTTTGATTGTGCAGATTAACACAACATGTTTATAAACTACCTTTATTTCTTTAAACAATTCCCTGCAGCACTAATGCACTTATCCCAGAGTTTCCCTAGTGCTAGAAAGTTTTCTCAATATTCTGAATTGGACTGCCTGCTTCACGTCTGAAACACTGGCCTCCCAGGAACTCATTTGGCACAAGCACGTGGAAATGACTTGGACTGAGGTCAGGACTGTACGGGGGATGTGACAATAACTCCCAGTAATGTGCAAGTGGTGTTCATGAATTATTGTGTGTACAGTTCCCACAGACAGATGTGTCTCTTCCAAATTGGGCAGCAAGTTATCCGTCAATTTTCCACTCGCTGAATGTTCACAGGAACGACTGCAGTGGGCTCCGAGCCACCTCAGTGAGGATTGTCATTCCCGATCGAACAGTTTTTTAACTTTTGCACTATTCAAATGTTTTACTGCAGCTAAGAGTCTCATTACCATTCTGTGTAAATGTCAGTTAGTTTTACCTTATTTCCTGAGAAATTTTATCACAAGTTTGACTTGAATGCCCATTGTAGCACCCTTTGATTTGTTCCAGTGCATGAAGTTTTTATGTCAGAAAAAAATATAAACCAACAATATAAAATATAGTTGCAATGACTGGGCCCGGGCGCACCAGAAAGACAGTTGGCACAGTGGACATGTGCATGTAAATGGGAACTGCCAATACCATTATGACATCATTTTAGAATAGGGTTAAGTTCATATTAAAGACCTTCAAAAAGCCCCGGGTGCTGGGGGAAAAAGTATCATGCTATGATGTCACTCAATCTGATGTCACTCAGGAAGCTACAGTATTAGCCACTTTTAAGCACAAGTTTAAGGCTTTGCGGAACTGTTTGAGATATCAAAAATCTCTTCGCAATTTTGCCTCCTCAGTGTCTTCAGATCATATTGCCCGGTTTGGTGGTCTTCTTGGAGGAGTATATCAAATTCAATTGGGTGTGTTTTGCAAACAACCAAAAATAACTCACTTCCTGTTAAGTAGAGCCCATGACATGCACAGCGAAAGTTGTTCAGCTTAATGAGATCTAAATGTGTACTGGGTTTTACATGTATAAATGCAAGTGTGTATGACCTGTGCAGCAAAATCTTGTGTGGCAGCAGATTTTATCCTGTGTGCTGATTTTCATGACTTTTTGACCTCCAAAAAAAAAAGCCGCTGGAAAAATAAAAATCCTTAGAAAAACAAGAGGGGCCTTCATACACTACGACGTCATAGGGCTGCTGTTATAGTGCTCGGGCCCTAATGAGGTTGTGCATAACAGACAATAAAGGAAAAGACAGTAAATGCCACATTGTCCTCCGAATGTAATAATTTCCAATTACTAATACATAAGAACGGCCTACTGATTTATATTTGCTGACATTGATCAAGTTCAATAGTTATCTGGGAGTAATAAACAAAAACAGTGAAGAGACATTACAAGGTACACAACATTAGAGTTTGGGTCTGAGGAGGCTATTTTCCATAATAGTGATATTTGTAATCATGGGGAATTGAAATGCCAGTAGAAGAAGCAGTAAACAATTAATCAGGAACTAAGCACTTACTGTACATTGCCTAGTCTGCCTTATACTCTGAGTTACTATTTCTGCAGATTTCTGTCTTGAATTATAAAGAACTAAAACTTTATTGTTAGTTTCAACTTCACATCTAAACAAAACAAACTTTACTTTTGAAAGCTATTAAATGTCATATGGATATGAAGCAATTTCTCTTTGGTAATTTTTTACCATTAACACCCACTGTTACTCAGAATTACATCTGAGTCACAGGAAAGTAGGAAGATTTGATCCGTGTCTTTAAAGAGAAATAAAGTACTGACTCACTGCCTCAACTTATTTTTGGTCAGGGTGGAGGGTGGGTACATAAGCTGTCTACTGAATCAATGTGTGTGTGAGTGAAACGAGCATATTTCAAAATCTTGATGGGAATAAAATGTCTGGAAGTTTTGACCTTGTGGGGACAATTGGATGGGCCTCATAAGGGTTTAATTGACAGGTTTTTCATTTTATTGTTAGGGTTAGGTACACAGGTGTTCGTAGAGTGTTCATTATGCTTTGTTCTCTTCACAGAGGAGAATGCTGAGAGGATTATGTTAGATCCCACCTCTAGAGAGAATCCCAAATTTAAAGAGCTACAGAAGGTGTGTTTCTCAATCACTTTGCTTATTTGCTTTCATTTATAGCAACAAAACAAAGCTTAGCCAACCTAGACAACTATAGAGTGTTCAAGAACACGTGAACAGTTTGACAGCAAAACACAATAAACACTTTTTTATCGCTTCTTTCTATCATATCAATCAGGAATTAAACAATAAGCTGTGCAAATCAGTAGTTACCTTCAGTAAGCTAAATTGTCACTGGAGAATGTTGAAGCCAAGAAAAAGACACTGCCGTCAACCCATCACTAATGAAGTGTAAGTTTGCTTCGATTAATGTCCGCAATCCGGTCTGTAGGTCTGTAGCCAAGTATCAAAATGAATCTAAAATTGGTAGAGTAGGCTAATGATGCTGCAAACTTACGTTTTTGTATTTTTATAATATTTTTCAACAATATTTTTCAAGATTTTTAACAATCTAGAAACCCTTATGACCAAACAATTTTGGCGTATAATTTTAGAATTTGTGCTTTTTAGCCCCCATGTGCCACAGTTTCCAATACTTCCTATTACATTGGGGTGGGGGGGTTCTCAAAAATACAAATATGTTCTCTTTTTGAGGTCAAACTGTTCATGTGGAGTAAAAGCAGTCCACCACATACTGGCTAAGTTGTACTGAGGCAGGAAGAAGCCCATTAAGTTTGGCAGTCCCATTTAGCCCAAGTTCCACAGGTTGGAATAAACAAAGCTGTTTGCTTTTGCATTAATCCCAGGCTCTGATCGATTGGATCAATAATGAACTAGAGGAAGAGAGAATCATTGTTAAAGACCTAGAAGAGGATCTTTATGATGGACAGGTGCTGCAGAAGCTATTTGGTAAGAGAATGCATTGAGAGCAAATCTTTTAATAATTAAATGAAAAATATAGAATTTTTTATATCTGAATTTTAAAATAGATTTTAAAATTTAAATTAAAATTTTCAGTGCTGTAATTTATTCTGAGAACTGTGTGTGTGTGTGTGTGTGTGTGTGTGTGTGTGTGTGTGTGTGTGTTTGTGTGAAAACAGAGAAGCTGTCAGGACGTAAGTTGAACGTAGCAGAAGTGACCCAATCAGAGATCGGTCAGAAACAGAAGCTACAGACTGTACTGGAAGCAGTGAATGAGCTTCTCCGCCCTCAAGGCTGGACGATAGATTGGGGAGTTGATTGTGAGTACAGCACTGGAAGGAGTGTGTGTTCACATATATTCATCACCCCAAAATGTTTATCCAGATTAATAAAAGGCTAAATATTGTGTTTTTTCAGCGATCCACTCAAAGAACCTGGTGGCCATCGTGTACCTGCTGGTAACCCTGGCTATGCACTTTCAGGCCCCAATCAGGCTCCCTGAGCATGTCTCTGTAAAGGTGGTGGTAGTTAAGGTGTGTAACCGTGTCTATAACATAGACATACTCGTTTAATTCATATCACATGAATATAAATAGGAATGATCTCAATTTCTTTATCTTTTGCAGAAAAAGGAAGGCATCTTACACACATCACGTATAACCAAAGAACTCACAAGTACTACAGAGTAAGTAAAGTTTCTGACTAGCCCCTTAGTGCCCTCTAGTGGTCAGATGATGCTTTCAAGACAATATCTAACTTATGTTACCCTCTTCTTTTGCAGGATGATGATGGGAAGATTTGGTGAGTAGGAAATATATTAGTAAACACAAGACAGTAACCTGACAAAAGTACACTGTATTGTCAAAAGTATGTGGACACCTGAGCATTACACACAACAGTGCGCATCCTGTTTCAAATTTACTCTGCCTTGTCGCGCTTCTGGAAAGGATTTCCTGATGTTAGTCTTTGAAGGTTTCAGCTGCAGTTAAATCCCAAATGTGTTCAGTGGAGTTGGGGTCATGGCTCTGTGGAAGTAATTCGAGTTCTTTTACCCCAACCCTCACACACTCATGGAGCACAAATTGTGCATACTTACACTATACTGTCAGGACAGGTTCGGGCTTTTAGTTTCATTGTACTGCCACCACAAACAAAGACACACTGTGCAATCGTGTGGTTCAAACTTTGTGCCAACATTTTGGGAAAGAACCACATGATGTGATAATCAGGTGTCTACAAACTTTTGGCTATAAAGTGCATAAGAAATGGTTGCATAACACTGCCAATAAATATATGTAAATTTTTTATATGCATGCTTATATTGTTTTATAATTATAGAGCGGGATGCCTTTGACACCTTATTGGACCATGCACCTGACAAGCTCAATGTGGTCAAGACGGTAAAAAACCTTGCCTCAGAGGATTGTATTTTTGCCCTGATATATATTATAAAGTCTTACTAGTAGTTAATCATATTAACTTTACAATCTGCCACAAGTTCAGCTATTACCTACTACTGTTACTGGTCCTGTCTATGGTCCAAAACAAAACGAACCAAAATAAATAGTGATTGATGATGTTTTATTGTCTTTCTCAGTCTCTGATTACCTTCGTAAATAAACACTTGAATAAGCTGAATCTGGAAGTTACTGAGCTGGAGTCACAGGTGCGCCAAACTGACTTTCTCTTGTCTTCTCTTTTATATTTCATATATGTTGTGTACCTGTTAACATCTAAAGATTAATTTGTGGAAATCATAAGTGTTATTTACAGTTTGCAGATGGTGTGTATCTGGTGCTGCTGATGGGTCTATTGGAAGGTTATTTTGTCCCGCTGTATAACTTTTACCTCACACCAGAGAGCTTTGAACAGAAAGTGAGTGTAAAGCTCCTCATTCTTCCATCTGCACTGACCACTTTGTACCATAAAACTGGTAATGAAATGTAATATATTTGTGTGTTGCACAGGTCCATAATGTAGCATTTGCCCTCGAATTGATGCAGGATGGAGGACTGAAGAAACCCAAAGCTCGACCGGAGGGTAATAAATAATAACTACTTTACTAGAATAGAACATCAGTGAAGAAAAAAATATTCATTTTAATATAAATATGACTTGTATTAGTTGCACAGCAAATTAATATAGGTGAATGTTTATAGAGCAATATGTAGCATCTGATCTGTAGTGTTTGGTTTGTTCAGTAGATGGCGACAGTTACCATATAACCATCCAGTTCTCTAGTAATTCTTCTGAACCTATTGCAATTTTTGTGGTTATTAACTAACAAACCACAAGGTTGGTTTAGTATCAAACTGTTCACATTGGTCAAAGATTTATGAGAATGAGGCTGTCCCCGAATTAATCTTTTTTTTAATAAAAATTTTATATTTGGATTCACAAACCTTGATTAAAATTAAACTAAACTAGGGCTAGTTCAATGTTATAGGGTTTACAAGCTACTAAGATGTTAGAGATTCTCTGGCCAACTGTTTTATAAAATGAAGGCTCATTGATTTATTAGTTTTATTATTATTATTATTATTATTATTTTTATTATTATTATTATTATTATTATTATTACTATTATTTAACACAAAGAAACACAATACAGAAACAAAGAGTCACCTACTCAGAATAACATAAATAAGCACAGTCTGTACTCCTCCAGTATGAACATATGGCCAGTGACAAGAGTTAAAACAGGAATGCATTTCATTACAGCACAATTCTCAGGTGCTGAATATGGAATAATAACTTCAAGACCATATCCCACTGTTTAAAAAGAAGCAACATTAGCTAGACAGTTTGTCAGGTTGAACCTGTGATGAAGATTGTGGAAGTTGGTACAGTAGATGCAACTGTTTTACTGACAGATTCTAAGATCTTTCCTAAAAACCTTTAATGGATTAGGGGAAAAACTGCACTGTCTTGCATTTTGAATACCTGACTGCTCTAGTACTGCAACCAATTTACTCTAACACTGCATTTTGTTGCTATATGCCATATGTGTTTGTTGTAGATGTTGTGAATTTGAACCTGAAGGCTACTTTGAGAGTCCTGTATAACCTCTTCACCAACTACAAAGCTGCAGAGTGATGGAGAAAAGAGAATCTCACTGTGGATCATTGCTTACTGTATGCCTCACTGATGCTATATGTCCACTGTTTCTATTTAAGAAGACTTATTTTTGCCCATGTTTTATGCTCTGTTCTTTCAGAAAGCACTAAATGTAATTCAAATGCTAGTATGCATAATTTATGCAAACAAGGCTCACTGCTCCTCACATGGTTAGATTAGATTAATAAATGATTGACTTTTGGATATGTTATGAACTGTGCACACAATTGATTATTTTAAATATAATATATATATATATAATTTATGTATTCTTACAATTATTAAACATTTATGTAAATTTTTTTGTCCTAGTAATTATTATTATTTAAACTACCTGTTTGTTTTAACAATTATTTGCTAAATATATAAGCATACATTTAAGCTATAAATGACAAATTTGAAAGGTAAAAGTCTGTCTTGACGTGAGTACAGAATAAGATCTGTGCTAATAAGTCTGGACACACACTTTTTCCCCTAGACCTATAGTAATGGTGTGGAAATAGCTATGCTATTCCAGCTTAGTATAGGAAGCTCCTGAATTTAGGCCTATCCTGAACATGCAGAAAGAGATATTAAATTGGCTGTAAAGCTGTTTTTTTCAAGGTCACTTCAGAGAAACAATGTATCAAAGCCTTTTTCAACATTGTGTCTGATTCTTTTGGGGAAGATTAAAAAGAGGGAGAACAAACCTAAAAAGCAGAGTTACAAATAACTAAAGAACCGGATAAGGAAACCCATGAGGACACCATAAGATTAAGCTCAAGTACAAACCTTAATTAATCTTTATTTTATTGCCTTCATAACAGGGAGAAACGTGGGATCCTCAAATGCTTTAAATGCTGCTTTTTTCTGGAGAGCACTAACACAAATAGAGTCACAACAATCCTGCGGGGTTAAGTAAGGACAATTCAAAGGGCTGCTGAATGACAGAATTTTGGACAGAGAGGATAGATGGTTTAAGAGAGAAGTAAAAGAAGCCATATACAGGGGTTGGACAATGAAACTGAAACGCCCGGTTTTAGACCACAATAACTGATTAGTATGGACTAGGGCCTCCTTTTGCGGCCAATACAGCATCAATTTGTCTTGGGAATGACAGATACAAGTCCTGCACAGTGGAACATACTGTATTAGTGTTTTTCATGCTTTACCACACCCACTTCTCTTCAGAGAAAAAGGCTGTTAATGAATTGATTACTTAAATCAGGTGAACGGGGAGCTATAATAACATTAAAATGTGCAAGGCAGGTGGATCTCCAAGACCACGGGCTTAACTTATACTACTGCATTACAATACCTCACAATACCGATTAGTCATAGCTTTAAACCATTCACATTAAAACCACAAAGGTTTTAGGTTCCCCTTTTGCTCTCCATTTGAGTTCATTTGAATTTGTAGCTTATTCCAAGACACCTGTGCATGAGGCAGGAATATACCCTAGTTGTGGGTGTGTGTACCCTGCGTTGGACTGACATCCCACACTCAAAAACTCACTGGTATATTTTGCATGTTTTTTGGGAGGAAATCAGAAGCCCACATGAATGCTACATTTACATTAAGGATATGCAAAATTACACATACAGTAACCAAGCTCAGGATTGGGCCAGAACAAAAAATAAATAAAAATCTTGATTAGGATGTTATCTAATAAGGACTTGTTTGCTAAAAGGCATACATTTTGTAGTGTGTTTGTTGCTAAGGACACTGTATAGTTCTTTTTTTCATCTTCTAGTAAACATTTGAAACATAATGATATTCACATCACTTGGTCTGAAAGCAGAAGTAAGCCAGGCTTCTCATCTTTGCACCCACAATTACCAATAAGTACTTCTCAGATGCACATTCCTGAAGTCAGACCTACCACATAGTCAACCATGTTTTATAGGTTAACATGTAATGCATATATAGTATGTCTACATATCACTAAGGCACATAAAAAAATAAAAAGCAAAACAATAACAAAATACACTATTTGACTATTTTTTTATATTCATTGCATGTATGCACTATGGATTTTGATGCACTATCTATCCCAGTCACAATTGGTCATCATTAAAAAATGTTATAAGGACTACTTATCTGTATAAGTATATAGGAATGTGCTGTCTGTGTAGAGCCAAGTTGTAAGGTGAACACTGTGCTTCTAATCTCTGTTTACTTGGGAGCTAATCGGGTCTTGTCTATTTGCCAGGTAACCATGGTAACCTCCCTGCCCAAAGTACAGATTCTTCCTTGTCATAGTCTGACTCTCAACACTTCACTTAGAGAGAAACAGGGAGAGAATGAAGACGTGTATAATTTTTCTAAGAAATGGATGTGTAAAGCGACATATGTGTATTTTCTAAACATTTAAACATCATGTGTGCAACGGAACAACGGTTATATAGCAAGAAAAAAACAACAACTGCCACCTCTCTTTCAACTACCGATGTCTCTTATATTCTTAAGCACTTGGTTTTCAACAGTCAGGTGTATGGTTTAGTACTGAATATTTAATTGAAATGTTGAAATATTGCTGTCTCATGACTGCAAAAGTATATGAAACAAAACTGCAGCGCTGTTCAGTTTTCACCCCTGACGCCATGTAACTGAAACAGGAAGCTGTGTTTCTTCAGTGCTACTTCCTTAACAAAAGTAGCCTGACAGTTCACTTTAGTTCTTTGTTGCCTTTACGTTTGCTTGTGCATAATACAGGAGTGTTACATCTGAGACTGTCTGCCAGGGTGGGATTTCGAGTGTCACAGTGTCGACTTGCGAAGACGTTCACAAGAGACGAGTCAGAGCAGAGAGCAAGGCCAGGGTGCGCGTGTGGCTGATGCGCTGCTAAAGGTAGGCCTGTTTATTCAGATGTGTGTCGAGACATGGAGCAAAGGCTTGTGTCATCTTGAGGCAAATAGGCCTGACAACTGGCACCACACACAAATAAACATTTCAATCTCCAGCTGTGTTGAAGATGTTTTCTCTGTCAGTTTGTTGTGGCAGTGCTGGTGCACTATGTGTATGTGTTTGCGAAAGAAAATAAAGTGAACTATGCCCACCCTTCTATCAAGAGAACATCTGATTTGAGTTCATTTATCTTTCTTCTGTCCTTGGTCTGGTGCTGAATCAAAGTGCTGATTTAATTCACATCTTCTTCTAATCATGACCTTAGCATAAACAGTGAATTGCATCTTATGATACTAAAGTTAAGGTGTAAAAACAGACATTTCACAGAAATAGATTAAACAAATACCTCTGAGAGCTTGGTATTGGTTTTTTTTTTTGCTATTTTTTTTTGCTAATTAAAACAGATTATTGTTTATTTTGTTTACTTACTCCATTTTTTTTAAAAACATATAATTATTCACAGAACATCAATTGGATAAAGTGATGGAATCTGAGCAATTTAATGAGGGAGCTTTCCAAGGTGAGTGTTTGACTGCAAGGCCTTTACCTTTAATAAGCTACAACCCCATTAATAGCTGTGAACATCACAGAGCCTGTGCTAGCCTTTTCATCCCCTGTGTATCTGTATTACTAAATAAAACATGAAAAGCCTTCTTGTGTATGGTGCTGAAATGTAAAAAAAAAAAAAAAAAAAAAAAAAAGGACACACCACTAATATTATTTCATTATGAAGGAGAAAGACGAAAGATAATCCAGCCTTCATCTATAAATGATCCCAAACTAGTGAAGCTTAAAGAGGTGAGATCCTGATTATACTGTAAAATATACTATGTCTTGTATACTGTGGAGATGTTACGTCCATATCTGACCTATCTAGCTGAACAACAGGTTTTGGTGGAATGGATAAACACCACTCTGAAGGAAGAACACATTGTAGTCCAGACTCTGGAGGAAGACATCTATGATGGACTTGTGATTCATCACCTAATACGTAAGAAATTGGCATCATTTTCAGTGCAACAGTCATTACAGTAACATTGGTTTGTGGAAAAAAATTGAAAGGTACATAATATGATTTGTTTTTACCCCTCAGGAAAGTTAGGAGGGGTGCATTTACCAGTTGAGGAGATCGCACTTACTACTGCTGCCCAGATGTACAAACTGGAGCTGATTCTACAGGCCCTCAATCAGGAGCTGGATTCTGGTGCTGAAGCAGACAGTACAGCTAAATGGAGTCCCAAACGTGAGTAATTATTGATTTCATTGCTTATTATACAAGAGTTTACAACAGAGCAATCTAATTAGATGAGAGGTATTGCAGAAGTAGTGAGAATGGACGGTAACACCATTGGGAAGGTTAACTATATGTATACAGTATGTATGTTCTACAATTATTGATTACATCTGTCAATCACCAACATTGGTGATAGTAGGTTGGTGTGGAATGTAATACTGAGAAGAGAGCAGTAATCTGCCAGGATGCACATCCAAAACTAGTCACAGACACATTTTTTTCAAATACATCTGTTAGCGTTGTCATTTTAAACAACACTCTGTCTACTTAATAATCGTTTGTAAGTCGTTCCAAATTGCCTGCATGTTGTTTTATTTATGTCTAAGCCAAGTTAGAAGGTTGTATCACATGGCCCTCTGTAACCCATAATCAAGAGCACTTCTCGGTTATTTGAGCAAGTGATTGTACACTAGCTTTTCATTTAACACTATTTGGGATTCAACTCAGAACCCAGAGGTTAATGGAACTGATATTATAGTGGAATAAGTGGAAATGTAAAGAGAACTTTATAAGATTTACAGGATTGTCCACCATTTCCATGTACTACTTTCACTTCTGGTAATTATAATAATTGTTGGTAGCAAACTGTCAGGCACCAGTTCTCCCAGTCACGGTTAGTTTGTTCCGCCAGTTTTGGAAGAACATGTGTTGGTGGAGAAAAAATACTGGTTAAATAAAAAAATTAATCATTTGTCTGATTTATATAATCATAAAAAAGTCTTTGGAAATGTTGTATAAAAGCAATATCAGCTTAAAGTTGTGCTGTTGTGCTGGTTATCATCATGGCTGTAATACCTTCGGCATTCTGGAAGCGTGATGGTAACCAGCACAACACACTCCCTTTCATGTAATATTGCTTAATTAACTGTATTTGTTTAATGAAATTTGTCATTTTCATTAGTGCATTTTATTAATTGTATTAATATTATTTAACTGCTTAAAAAGACATGCATATAAACTTTAATGCCTGTACTGATGCTAATACTCCTTCGCTGTATAAGGCATGGGGCAGAACATACCCCGGCATTTAGCTAAGTAAGTAAGGGTTAATGGTCTTGTTCAAGGACCTCTATGAGAGCCTTCTTGAGTCCTATGATTATCATTTATAACCTTTCATTCATTACAGAATAATGAATGGTGAACTATCGCTGCTCTGTTCATTCATAACTAGTTTAATATATAAGCGTAATAATTTTGAGTGTCTGATTAAGGCTTTCTCTGCTGTTAAGTCATTCATAGTCGAGACCTGTTGTCGACTCTGCATCTGCTGGTTGCCATGGTGAAGCGCTATCAGCCCGAACTGGCCCTTCCCCAAAATGTCACTGTGGAAGTCGTCCTGCTTGAGGTGATTTTTTAATATGATCTAGTAACAGTTACAATGGACTTGCACAGTATCATCTTAGATTGAACATAACATAACTTCACTAACTACAGGAATGTGTTAATTAATGTAATGCAATAATGTATGGCAAGAGAGTAATCTAAATAACAGCAATAATACACTAAGAGAAATTAATGAGTACATTATTATTTTTTTTCCTGCCTTACTTATTGAACTTTTTGTAAAGTTTTTTTGGAAATGATTATGTAAACCAAAACAAACAAAAAAATTCCACTGGATTCACAAAACTTTTTGGAAAAGCTGATTTTCTTTGTACTTATTGCTGTTGAATGCCAGTCACTGGTAAAATACCTAGCACACGTACATAACAGCTGTTTTGACTTTCTTGATGACCCCTAAACTCCATAAGAGGACACGTGCACTGACAAATGTGAGACCAAAAAAAAAATGATCAGGATAATGGCTAAAACAGTATTTTATCTCACAACATTGCTATTAATACACTCGAGGCAAAAAAAATAAAAATAAATAAATTACCTACTCTAAGAAAATGATTCCTCATGCTCCCTGAATCACTCTTTCTCACTTTGAGTTCTGAAATATGCCTGGTCTATCAGGGAGGAAAACCTCCATTAATGGGTTAACCTGGTCATTCTGTACATCGAGGTCATTACCTGACAATTTTATTTCCACATGATGTTGCTTAAACAATCCCACATCATAACACTGCCTCCAGACACAAGTACAGTGGACATTATGCACGATGGGTGTACCGCTTCAATCTCCATGATTTTTTTCCGGAGCACATTTCTTCCACAAAGTTGACAGTTCAGCACTATCCTTCCAGGATTTGATAAGGTCTTGAAGTGTTCTTAACACCCTCTTAGTAAATGCAAATATCCTTAGTTGTTTTCTTTACTTGATAAATCCATTTGTGTGCAGCGTGATAAATGAGGCCCATTGTTCCTAATGTAGCACATCATGTTTGTGCCCTCAACAAAACAATATTATCTGCCTGTTTCTGATCATCTTGTGCTATCATCAGTGCATGCTACCATCAGGTAGGCCTTGTGGAAGTACATACATAATGCAACAGGGGATGGGATTCAGGATGTGTAATATGTGTTATAGTTTCTCAGGCCACTATGAAGTGCAACGTTTCAAAATGATTATTTCTTTTGTGAAAGTAAGTAAGAAATAGTATATTGAATATCCTTGTCCAGTTCTAAATGTTTACCGTTGTTAAACTGAAGACACATTCCTTATATAACATCCCCTCCTGATTTTCAATATGTAGGTAAACAAAGGTGGCATCAAGTCTGACAAGCAGATAGAATACATCACTTCACAAAGGTATAATTATAAAATACCATTTAAATCAATTAATTTACATGATGCATACTAAAAGACCTAGTCTTTACCCATCTTATGTTAAAACTCAATTCTAGTGAGGATACAGAAGATTGTAAAAGTAAGTTGAGTTTTTATTTGCAACCTGTCTTTTTTCTGTGATTATGTAATAATTAGTAATGTAAACCTAAAAATATTTAAATGTCTTTCTCATCAGAAGATGATCCCATAGATGAGCTGCTTAAGCTTGAGACACACAAAATTGCCACAGTCAAAAAGGTAGAACACTATTGTACAGTACTACATCTGCAATTAGAACAGTAATACAGTCAAAACAGTCATACTGTTAACTAGCTACTGATACATTTGACCATTATCTACATTATCCACAGGCTCTCTTGCACTTTATCAATAAGAACATGTCACCATTAAGGTTGCAGGTGTCAGACATGGAAAAACAGGTAAATCAACACACCTGATTTCTTTTTCCCAGTCTTTGAGTAATGGTAAAGCTTTCTATCTACTGTAGGCAATAGGTACATTACTAATATTTTATAAATAGCATGCTGTATCACACGTCCATGTTTTAAGTTAGACAAGATTAGATTAGACTTATTACCAGAAATCTAAACACTGTAGTGTTAGTTGAAGTAAAGTGACAAATTAGATAAGATGTCAGCTAAGTGACAGTTCCAGTGCAAACAGCATAGAATATAAATAGACATGAATGCAATGACTAGGATGTCCAAAGAATAACTGGAATCCAAAGACAGCACAATGCAACTTAACATAAAATGTTTGTACTGTATAAGAATATGCAAAGGTGTATATAATCATTAGAATATAATATTGCTATAATCAGTTTGCAGACGGTGTGATTCTGCTTTTGCTGATTGGTGAGTTGGAGGGCTTCTTCATTCCACTCTACGAGTTTTACCTCTCCCCTGCCAGCCATTCAGAGATGGTAAACATCATAGCAAATGTTATGGTTATAAAGTGCCTATGTATTCTCCCTTATGTACTGAAAACAATAATCTAGAAGTAAATTACTAGTAATGAAGCTTTATAATGAGGACCTACAACAGGAGAAAGGAAATCTGCTTTGGGTTTTAATGAAATATATAGACTAACAACTTGTTTTCTAAGTGATTATATGTTACTACCCCTGTGCTAAAATTATTCTACATCCATATCTTGCTTACCTGTAACTATGAAAAAGCATCTGGATTAAAACAAAAATCACTGAGTTCAGTTCGGGTAGTGCAAAATAGATAACTCTCTCACTACCCATCTATGAATAACTATGTGTTTTAACAGTATACCCAGGAATAATGGCACCTGGCCTTGAACTAAAATGCAGTGACTAAGATATCAGTCCAGTCATGTTCTAATGCCTTAACTGTATAATTCATAATTCGACTGAGACACTAAGCCTGAACCACAAAATAAGCAAAAGAAAAAGTTTTTTTTTAATTATACTTATATATATAAATTTAATTTTGTACATATTGATATATTGGTAACACCCAGATGACATGTTTGTTTGTACAATAAATTCAGCTGTAACTCCTAATAATGTTGCCTTTCTTTACCTGAATTACTTCTAGCTTCATAATGTCACCCTGGCTTTGGATCTACTTAATGACAGAGAAATACAAGTACCAAATGTTGGCCCAGAAGGTGAGCAAGAACTTATCTATGTATGCTCTGTAAAGGTCTGTATGAGGATTTTATCTCTTATGCAATATCAAAGTTTGTACTTTTTTTTTTTAAAGATTCTTGAGTAGTGTTTGAATTGAAATAAAGATAAACTCACCTTAAAGTTGTGCAAGTGATGTTTAAAGACATTACCTGCACAGTCATGTAACTTTAACTGATTTAAGAAAGGTGACTAAATAGTTCAACAAATTCTTCAGGAAGAGTAATTAATGAACAACCGAAATTGTACAGTGATCACCCACAACATTAACACCATCTGTTACGTGGTGTGGTATGGAGAGCTGCAACACGAGATGTTTTAATGTTTGTAAGAGCCCTGACACAGGGCTTCAGAGGGGGCCAATGAAATAGGAGTTTGACAGTGCGTATGATACGCATGAGAAGACCTTTCCGTTTGGAGATAGCGTGAGGTTATTAATTAGGGAACTCAATGAAAACAAACAAAAGAAAACTGAAAAGACAAAATAAACAAAGCTCCGCCATTTACATGAAAATGGACAGGACTCTGGGAACTAAAAATAAAACTTTATTCTCCTATGTGCTTGTTTGTCTGTCTGTCTGTCTGTCTTTTTCTTTCTTTCTTTCTTTCTTTCTTTTTCTTTGGCCCTGATACCTGACCAATGCTACCCCAATGATCAGTTATCAGGATAAGGTATCAGGACCCTTAAATAAACATGGCGCCAGGTGTGGCGCGATCACGCTGATTGCCTTGCGACGACATTGCATGGCAACCGCGTGTCTACCGGGCTGCGTCTCTGCCAGTTCTAAAAAGTGGATTGTTTGTTTGAGGATGAGGATTTATGTGCGGTTCTGCCCCTCGTGAGACCCACGTTGTTACACCATCGTCATGAACTGAATAACACAACTGTAAACAAAAATAAATAAATATTAATAATAAAAAATGTTAGCTATTAAAGAAAGGTATCAGGACACCCAGTACATCACAGACTGCTGCATATGGGGATTAGCAGGGAAATAGTTAAAGGTTGCTGATATGCACTCCAAGTTTTCCAGATCTTAATCCAATCAAGCATCCATGGTATGTTTATTGTGTGCATGGATGTACAGTGCTGTGAAAAGTGCCCTATATTTGTCTTTCTTGATTTTTTTGTTTTGTTGTTACATATTTGTCAAAAGGTTTAGATCATCAAACTAATTTTAATATTACACAAAGATAACCCTATTAAATACAAAATGCAGTTTTTAAATTATAATTTCATTTATTAAGGGAAAAAAGCTATCCAAACATACTGGCCCTACTGTATATGAAAAAGTAATTTCCCCCTTGCTAAATCATAAATGAACTGTTATTTTTGGAAAGCTGAGTTAAATTTTACTTGGCACCTGATTTTAACCTGTCTGACAAAGTGAAGCATGCTAAAAGATCTAAAAAAAAAAAAAAAAAAGCAGCATGATCTAAAAAAGTTCAAGAACATATAAACAGCAAAGTCATTGACATGACTGATGGAACCGTGAATTCTGTGCTCTACCAGAAAATCCTGAAGGAGCCTGTCCAGTCATCAGTTGGTGACCTCAAGCTTAAGCGCACTTGGATTTGTGGCAGGACAATGACCTGAAACACACCAGCAAGGCCACCTCTGAATGGTTCAAAATTAAATGTATGAATAAGGTTTTAGAGTGGCCTAGTCCGGCCTTAAATCCGATTGAAATGCTGTTGCATGACCTTTACAGGTTTAACTCTCCAACATGGCTAAATTAGAACAATTCTGCAAAGAAGAGTGGACAAAAATTCCTACACTACAATGTGAAAGACTTATTGCTAGTTATCGCAAACATTTGATTGAGTGGCACAACCAGTTGTTAGGTTTAGGGGCAATAACTTTTTTTCAAGGGGCCAGGTAGGTTTGGACAGCTGTTTTCCCTTAATAAATTAAATCATCATTTAAAAAAATTATTTTGTATTAACTCAGGTTATCTTTGTGTAATATTAAAATTTGAGTGATGATCTAAATCATTTAAGTGTGACAAATGTGCAAAAAACATGAATATGCTAATATTTTTTCACATCACTGTAGATGATAGCCCTCACATTCCCATCTACTGTATCTTACAATCTATGACCAGAAGCCTGTGGATAAATGAAGCTTTTGTACATCCCATTCAAGGTTTAAAATACAGTATTCAATGACATCCTATGCAATTGTGTGTTTCTAATTATGTGTCAACAAATAGGGGAAGACCCACAGACCTTTTTATATACAGTATATGATAAATGTAATGTATTTAATAACATTTATTATTTGTGCTATGCTGCAATCAGAGAGAAGGGAAATCATTCTCGTATGTAAATAATTAAGTAGAAATCACTTGCTGCTCAGAGGTCATAATTGTTCATCTCAATAATCATTCATTCATTAGTTCTTCATTTGCTGAGTTTGGCATGAAAAGTAAAAGAATGAAAATTAGGATAATCAGAATGTTAAGTTCATTTCCTGCACCTTGAAAAGATACTAAGCATGCAATAGTAAACTAAAATAGGCATCATGTGTGTGTGCTTATCTATAATTATGTAATTAATTGATTGTTCTGTATGTAGTTGAGTATTGTGTAATTAATTGGTCTATAATGTTTTATACATTTGTACATGCACATGTGCGATTCTCCAAAAAGAGATTTTTTTTCATGATTCCCTGCCTTCTGTGCCTGGTCTTTTTCTACAGATATTGTGTCACAAGATGAGTCGGCTACACTGAAAGTACTATACGCCTTGTTTAAGAAACACAAGGGCAAATAATCCCCTACAAGCCACAGCTACAGCCTTTGATGAAAATGACTTTGAAAGTCATGGGATAAGTTTCAAATCCTCCTGGAGTGCAATTTTGTAATGATACAGTATATACATAGTCTCAAAATTGTGAAAACAGCTCATAGTCATCTAGTTTTAATAAAAATGAGTGAACACTGGATTTCTCAGGCCATTACACAGATTGGCTGTGGATAGTGACAGCATAGTGACCCCCCCCCCCCTCCATTTCTCCATCCCTTGTCTTCCCACACACTCTTTAATTGAATGAGTGTCCTTGAGGTTCTCACTCATTCTTATAGACAGACTTCTTTATGTCATCTCTCTTCCCGTCAAATAAAGACCTTTCCATCAAAAGCTTGACGTGTGTCCTTCATTCACCCTGTTTTTGTCAAGAGTCTTTCCCACTGGCTTAACCCTTAGTTATTGACTGATAACAAACAAACAAACAAACAAACAAAAACTTCTTATATGGAAGTGCTGTCATTGTGTGTAGATGGGAAGACCTCAGATGTCAATCTGTGCATTTGGGTGTTTGAATATATCAGGTAGAACCAAAATTATAATTATTTTTATCAAGTTTTACTGCTACCGGAATATAGGAATGAGATTGCAAAAATGTAGAACTCACAAAATGCTAATTTTATTATTATTATTATTATTATTATTATTATTATTATTATTATTATTATTATTATTTCTTGGTCATAGGAAAAACTGAAACAAACATTAAAAACATACTGTAACATTACAGTATTTGCCAAAATATACAGTACTGAAATGAAAAGACAATCAATATTACCTTGTTGACATCTGTGATTTTATTTCTCCTGAAAGAAACTAACATACAGACTATTAGTGTGTAGACAGTGTTCATATCTTTCACATAGATTCTCAAACATATCTCGGAACAAAGGTTGCTGCAGACTACTGCAAAAAGAGATGATTTGCTCGCATAATGCAGATGGTGGAAACTCGGTCCCAAATGAGCGGAAATAATACTCAACTATGAATACTTTTTCCTCTGTTGAGAGACCCATTTCCAACAACAAATGCACAACACAACTTTCTTTTCACTATTGGAAGCTATGCCCTGTCAACAAACGCAAAGTGAGTTTCAGTACTGTATATTTTGGCGCATACTGTACCATATTTGCCTACATGACCCATTTAATGTACCGTTGATATTAATATTTAATATTAACCGGTCATGTTCATATTGTTGGTTTAATTCATTCTTTCATTCTTTTATCTTCTATACCGCTTAAGACTTTGGACATGCAGTACACAATCCATCACAGGGCACACACTATGGGCAATTTAGGAACACCAGTTAATCTAACCTGCATGTCTTTGGACTGTGAGGAAGCCAGACAACATGGTGGGAATCAAACCCTCAGCCCTGGAGGTGTGAGGCCACAGTGCTAACCACTATGCCAAAGTGCAACCATAGTTGGTGTAAATATAATAAAATGTTGATTATGACACACCATATTGATTTATTAAATAAGTGCCTATACATCTACAGTATAATAATTACTATAAGTATAATTTAACGAAATAAATACCTTTTACAACTTCAAAAACTGTTTGCTTGCATCTCTGAAACACTGTTACAGAGTTTAGGTGGGATGTAAAAATAACATCTTGCACCAGCAAGTAGAAAACCACTAAATTACAGTAATTTGCCATGTGCAAAGTTACCATAAATACATCCTAAACTGTCAAACTAATTAACCTCCAGGGAGAAAACAGATAATTACTATCATTTTCTCAATACTGTTTAGAGGAAAACTGACAATTAGAAATAATTTACAATTTTATTAGTAACTATTTTACCAATTATTATTGTTATGGTTGCAGACATATGGCAGAATCAAGGTTTAGAGCTTATTATACCTAATATGTCTCATTGAATCATCTTGGATTATAGCACCATAGGTATTTAAATGATGGGATAGCACATAATTGATTCCTGGCTGAATTTTAGCCCTTATGGTCTATAATTTCTTGCAGAACATATCTAAGAAATCATTGTTGCTAAGGCTTGAAGGAATTTGAAAATAAATATCCCAAACATTTGTTAAATAAGGACCTAATACTGTTGCAAGTTTGTAAATTAGGCTCTTCTGGCTGTAGTTCTTAACAGATTGCCTCCATGCTATCTGGAAGACCTCCAGTTTATTTTTCCACCATGTGATGTGAGATGTGTGTTCAAATTTCTTAGAAAATAAAATGTGTGAGTAATTCAGAAAGTAAGGGAGCTTAAATATGTACTGAATTTGACAATACACAAATGGTTAAATGATATCAGGTCAATGTGCAACCATTGCTAATGCTATTGTGCAGAAAATAATCTTGTTGTTTGTTTTTTTGTAACATCTATAGCATAGTTATTTAGAAAGCCAATATGTAAGTATTCTCACCTTATTATTATCAGATTATCTAAATAAATAAACAGAAGAATATTTGCATGTTTGTAAAGAAAGAAACATTACATGTCAGACCAGTTTTCGAATGGACAAAAATGTAGGCTTTTGGGGTTTGCATGAAAATAGAGAGGGGCAGGTATGACAAAGTTACCAAAAAAACTCCAGCTATGTTACTGTGCAAAAAAAAATGGCATAAGAAAAATGCTTTGAAATGAAAACCTTTCTACATAAAAGAAACTTCTATAAACAGCACTAAAAAAGTAATAAAATAAACAAAGTCAATACTTGGTGTAAAAACTCGTTGCTTGAAAATAATTGGTACACATACAAATACATATACAGATTTGTGGACTTTTATAAGTAAAACAGCTGGAGGTTTTACTGAATGTGCTGGAGAATATGCCAGAATTCTTTGCAGTTGAGGGAGTTAACATCAAGGTGGTGAGGTCATATAAATGCCTAGGGCTATTGCTGGATGATAAACTGGACTAATCAGAGAATGCAGAACACCTATAAAGTACGAAAAAAGTCAGATTTGGATGTTCTTCCTAAGTAAGATTATTTTAGAATCTGCAAGAAACTCCTGCAGATGTTCAATCAATCAGTGGTGTCCAGTACACTTTTCTGTGTTGAAGTGTGCTGGGAAGGGAACCTAAAATGCAGAGATACCACTCAACTGAAACAATGTGGTTAGGAGGGCAGAATCTGTGGTAGGCTTTAAGCTGGACTCAGTGGAGCTTTTGCTGGAAACACAAACATACTGTACACAACTAACGGCATTCTTTTCAAAGGTAAGAATAGGTGTTGTACAGATTAAAGCAAACATGATAAACATATATAACAAAATTTGTACTACAGATAATAAAAACATAATAAAGACTTAAATTGAATTATGGCGGCCATGTATAATATTATATTTCCTCTAAAGATTATATGACCATCAGAAGAGAGACATATATTTTTCATATTGAAGTTTGTATACATATTTTTGGGCCCATCTGTAGGTGTACACAGTGGGAAAATTATTATTTGATCCCCTGTAGATTTTAAAGTTTGCCCACTTACAAATAAATGAAGTGTCTATAATTGTTATCATAGATTTATTTTAAAGGATAGAGAAGCAATATCTCTCCAGAAATCCTGAAAAAAAAAAACATATTATATTAAATGTTATAAATTAAGTTGCATTTCAGTGAGTAAAATAAGTATGGGATCCCCTACCAACCAACAATAATTCTGTCTCCCACAGACTGCTTATGTTTTCATGTGGTGCACAGACTAATTTAAGAAGATCGAAAGACAGCTTGTTATGTGTATAAAAGCCACCTGTCCACAGAATCTCTACCTTCCGTTTAAACCTTACCACCATGAGCAAAAGAGCTGTCAAAGAACTTCAGTAACAAGATTGTAGACATGCACTGGAATTGACCATCAGCAAGAAGTTTGGTGAAAAGGATTGCCAATGAACAGAGAAGGATTTGGAGAAAGTGCTGTGACCAAAATTCAGCTCTTTGGCATGAACTCAACTTCCCGCTTTTGATGGAAGAAGAATGATGACTATGGCCCTAAGAACATTATCCCTACAGTCAAAAGGTGGAAACATAATGCTTTGGAGCTGGTGTTTCTCTGCTAAAGGTACAGGCCGACTTTGCTGCTTTTAGGGGCCAGTGGCCAGAGCCATGTATTGTAAAATCTTGGATGAGAACCTTCTGAAGTTGGATCATGGTTGGATCCTTCCAGCATGACAATGACCCAAAATATACCACCAAGGTCATGGGATGGCATAGACAGTCTTGAGACCGTTAATCCTATAGAAAATTTAGGAAGGGAGCTGAAACCTGGAGTTGATGAACAACAGGCAAGAAACCTTAAGGATTTAGAGAAGATCTGTAAAGAATAGTAGATCAAGATCCATCCTGAGATGTGTGCAAACCTGGTAACCAACTACCAACTACTTACCTTGTACTTGCCAACAAGGGTTTTTCCACCAAGTACTAAGTCATATTTTGCTAGGGGATCAAATACTAAATTTTTCCTCATTAATATGCAAATCCATTTTCTTATTGATATTCTGTCTCTATCCTTCACAATAAACCTACTGTATGATAAAAATCAATCATCAATCAAACTTACAAAATCTGCAGGAGATCAAATAATTATTTTCCTTACCATATATACCAGTAATCTTGGTAGAGTATGTGGAAACCAAGTAGTATAGTAAAATCCATTAAACAGCAGTATAATTATTAATTAATAAAACCTATATAGGTTTGTTTTATAGGTTTGTTAACAGTGCCAATTCATTATTTATTTCAAATAATTATCACATTCTTGATTTGCCCTTGCATAATTATTGAATTGTTTTATTGTTAATTTTTGGAAAGTGACATTGACTTGACAAAAACACATGTCACTTCCATACACCCACATGCAGAGACATGACTCAGAGGCCTGGACATAGAATGTGAGACAACAAAAAACAAATACAGGAACTTCAATCTCTTGTTAAAAAGTGCAGTGAGCAATTTGATAGAAACAAACATATAATTTTAAATATGAAATGGGAATGTATCCATTAGGCTAAAATAAAGACAATGTGTAAAACAGCTTGTTGTATAAAAGGATTCCATAATGTTATTTATATCACTTCCCAGATAGAGACTTATTGAATTCACAGAATAAACAAAGAATGGAAAGAGAGATCTTTCTCACAATCTGCTCAGTTTTCTGCATCTGTGGTTTGCCTATAATTTTCTCTGCCTTGTTAACAATCCTAGACAGTTTTATTCTATTCTTTATACGAATAGACCAAACCCAAGTAAATATTTTGTAGTTTAAAAGGCTTTCAATTAACTTTTTGTATACTTGTAAAATATTTAGCTTCATTAGCATCTTGGATGCTTAAAATCTTTGTTGCTTATAATTAACTCTGTCTTTACTTGTATTTAAAGCAAGATAACTGTTGGAACACCAGTTGGGAACTTCGCCAATATATATGAAATATATGAACTTTACAGTATATTCCCATCTTTATATAAGAGCTGAAGAATTCTAAGTCAAAATTTTATTACTATAAATGACAAATAGTTTGTTTGGTATAACACAACCCTGTGGAATACCTGTATTTAGGGTAAGTTCATTGATAACATGTAGCAGTTCATTTAATTAATCATGAGTCTTCTTGAAAAGAGTTGGCCATGTTGGGTCATAATTTCAAAAACTGTAAAAGAAACCCTACTTTACTAAAATTACAAAAACAGCATTGGGTAATAAAAATGCTTGATGTAACGTGACAGTACCAAAGTGGCATGTTTGAATTGTGCATGAGCTAATGTACTGTAATGATGTCTCTGACTGAATATAGATGTGAATGTAGAGTAATGATTTCTACAGTAAGTGAGACTGCTTGTTCAGGTGTTTTATTACCATTTTAGCTCTTCTAGTTAATTGTAATTCATGTTGTGAATGATTTAAATTATTTGTGCTGGTCTATTCTTCTTTGCTTTCAGGATTTCTCAGTGCATATGAATTAATATGCATTTATTCTCTTCTGGTTAGCAGCACTCCATTCTATGGATCTGTTTCTGCACCTATGATTGTGACAACCATACAATCATTCTGCATTTTGCACAGTACTAATTGTTATCATATGACAAAAAGCTACACCCATATTAGACCCATGTCAGACATCATGAGGAATGTCAAAACACCAACTTCACTAGCAAATGCATTTCCATAATACCAAAAGATAGGTTTGAAATAGATTTTGTTGGTTTTGAAATACAGTGCATACTGAAAAATCAAGCACACTGAGAAAAAAAAAATCTCACACAGCTGTTTTGATGAATCCTTGTTTATTTATTTTTTTTACGTTTTAATATAAAAATGAATAAGATTAGTTTTTTAACTGAAAAGCATGCTTGTTTTTTGAGCTGATCTCATACAGACATCTCATAGAGGAAAACAGCACCAGTCAAATGTTTGGACACGCCTTCTAAGTCAGTGTTATTTGTTTAGTGATTTATTTTCTAGAACAAATAGTGGATACTTCAAAACTGTGAAACATATGTACAGTAAATAGGTAATAAAGTAACAACAATAGGCAATTGTTGTTGTTTTTATTGTTGTCGTTGTTCAATGTGGGTGTATGTCAGCTGTTCTGGATCAGTTCTGTCAAGTGCATTTGCAAAAACCATGAAGTACCATGATGAAACTTACAGTTGTGTTCAAAATAATAGCAGGCTGCTCTGCTAAAATGATACCAAAATCATTTTTAAGCTTTAAAATGGAGACCAAAACCAGAAAGACGTGGAAGAAAACGGAAAACTACCATTCGAATGG
>JAOVVA010000010.1:2926986-2937191 GCA_028565275.1 Leiocassis micropogon
ACATTTTTCTTCATGTTGTGATTCAGAATAGAATGTGCAGGGTGTCCAATGCATTTGTGTGATTTAAATTAAAAGTTGTTATATGGATATGGAGCTTTTTAGTAACATACTGCTATTATTTTGAACACCACTGTACCTCTGCTACAGAGGAGGAGTTCATTTAGAGTTAGCATCAGAATTCACGAATTAACAGCACCTCAGATAAGAGCTGTTATGGAGGCTTTTATGACAGAGCATAATTTGAGCCATAAGAAATCTCCTTGTTAGTGAGACTAATCAGGAGGAAAAAACACTTAACTTTAATATGGGGCATAAATATTGAAGTTTGGATTGAAGGAAAAAAAGTCAGTGACCCTATTCCAGAGTGATGGGTGCATCAGGGTAAAAAGGGAAGCACATGAAGTGATGCACCCTGACATGAAGTGAGGCTGTGGTATGACCTGGTGCTGCTTGAGTTGGTCAGGTCTAGGCTTAGCAAGGTTTTGTGGCAACAAAATAAAGTAAGCTGATGACCTGAATGGACTAAATGACCATGTTATCACATCTATGGAGTTTTTCTTTTCCTGATGGCACAGGCACATTACAGAATTCAAATTGTGGAAGTGTGGAGCATGAGGAATCATTTTCACGTAAGTACTGGCCACCACTGTGCACAATAATCAAAGCTAAAGGAAGTCAATGAAATTTTCAAGTGTGCAACTATTTCAGCCTTGCAGTGTGTGTTTGTGTGCATCTGTATTTATTTACTTTGTATTTTACAATCAGTTATTTTTAATTTGTTGATTTGACAACTATTTAAGTGATTTAAATATCTGACACATACTGTTGAAAGACAATGTAGTGTCAACAGTCCATAAATCTGACTTAAGCAGGTTCAATATCACAGTTTTAATGTATATACAGTAAGACTGAAAAGTTTTATTATTTTTATAATGTTATAAAATAATACCATGTCCAATTTTAAGATCATTTTAAAATACCGCTTATATTTTCCAATTCATTAGTCAAACCCTTTAAACAGATTGAGAGAGATGTACAAAATATTTAAAATTTCATTATACCTGCTGCAATAAATCAATAAAGAAAGAAAATATATCATAAATGAAGTTATTGTAGGAAGAGATTGAACAGTTTTTGGTGACAGTAGTCTCAGAAAGGCTGGCTGTTCTTGGCACACCGACAACTGTCAGAAGAATGCCCAGACAAACCAAAGCGTGCAGACAAAGCATGTAGATGTGTGATTCTTGCTGGACATCCCAGGTGCAATGAGGCTAAATCTAGATCTGCAGCAATGTCCTAATTCCAGAACACGGCTGCGGATATGACAGTCTGTCTTAGTCTTAATGATGTTTCACAACCCCAAGAGTCATGAGGGCTCACAGGGGCAGTGGGAGGATTGAGTTCTGGCCAGATGGATCAGATGATACTGTCAAAATGATCAAAACAGGAGAGTCACAGACAAGAGTGGCTTTGAAGTATTGGCCATATGACCCCTTAATAATGAGGCACACTAACATTCTAACAAGATAAAGACATTTGTGAAGAGAAACAGAATATGTCTCTTCCTTAGGACATATGTATTTTCGATAATTTTATCAGTGTAAAAATTCCCACACAAAAGTCAGTTCTCCCTGATAATACAACATCTATTAAATGAGAAGGATGAAACCAACCAAATGCATCTTTTCAAACTGCTGGTCATGTTGCATCACAGAGTGGCATAACACATTCTCCCACAAACATGATCTTACAGGTGTCCACGATGGATTACCATATCACTGTGATTGAAATGTAATAGATAGTATGCCATACCCATGCTTCCTTGGCTCCTGGACATGAAAGGCTATGGCATCATCAGTATTCAAACTTACAATTTCCGTAGACCTTAAGGTAATGGCTTTTCTGTTGTTCTAGTTAACAACATGGGCTACTTCAATATGTATTAAGATGAGCATGCTGTTGCAAAATTATGGCTGATGTATGCTTTAGATTGCATTTAAGAAAAAAAAAAACTGAGTCACACATTTGTAGCAAGAAACACAGCTGGAAAGATAGATCTTTATTTTTCCCATTAGTAACAGTACAAAGTATACAATCGCAAGTACAGTTGAAATAGAGACTGTACAGTCTACCTAACAGCAAAACACAGGTGCCCGGATGTGTGCAGAATGTTGCCTGCACATTTGTGGGTGGGTGTGGGTATACATGTGGAACATCACACAACTCTCTTTAAGGTACCAGTAGCTACACTGCTGCTGCGTACAAGTATAAAGTTACTAAGGCAACATTTGCCAAGACAGGTTGTCTTGAAAAAAAAAAAAATTAAATAAATAAATAGAAAATAATAATGTGAGGCTGTTCCCTCTTTGTGGTAAACCAATGACATTAATTTATTTAATATTAATTTATTAATATCAGCCTAATGACTTGTTTACTCCCTTAAAAATCCTGACATTTGGTGAATTCCAATCCGAACACTTAATGATGTTTATAGATTGAATCAGCCTAGCAGTCTGTGTACTAGACCACAATGAATTATAAATTGCCTCCCATCTCCAATTAAATTCCCATCACCTTCCTTGTTCCTTTTATCTGCCATTGTTCATTCTTTGTCTGTCTTCCTCCTGAATACTCAGCCAGCTAATCATTGCAGTGAATGTTAAGGTACAGTATAATACGAGATGATACCGTTCCACTCTAGAAATCAAGTAATAGGATTTAAGCTATATTGGGCATTTTTAAGTGTATTTACCATAATTACAGGCTGCAGGATTACAATCATTACCTAATCAGTCACACATTTCCCATGAGACTTGTTATTTCTTTTCACATAATGTTGCAGTGCATGCTGTATTCATGTTCATTTTACAAGTCCAACTTATTAATAAAACATCAGAAATGATGAGGCAGTACTAAGTACACATACTGATGGATTCACTGGTTAAACATTAATTGCAAATGGAAGCTGCTACTTTAACTCCTTAACTAATTTCCTAGTCTTAAATAAAAAAATGTAAAAAAATCTACATAAAAATACAGTTTAATAACTGAAAGCATTACCTGCTTTCAGGTGGCCTCCATCTGATGTTTTAGCTATTCTAACAATTTGAACAAAGTAAACACAATTGACTGAACCTACAGTACATGACGCTGACATTTACAGTATGATCACACCTGTTTACATGTTATGGAATGGTAAACATCTTTGCTGTCCAGGAACTGAAAATTTCTCAAATGTCTGTTAGCTGGCTTCATCACAATTAAATATTACTAAAAAAAAAAGAAAAGAAAACACTGCACCTATGATGAAGTACAATATGTACATGTACCATGTTCAGTCTTCAGTAAGCTGCTTTTGCAGAAATGGTATTGTTTCAGTGGCTTCTCTTAGGGCTTTCCTCATAATATTTCCTAAATCAAAAATACATAAATAACGTAAAAAAGAAAAAAGCTCGTTCCACCACACAACTTCAGTAATTATTCAGGATTAAGTCATAAACAATGTGTCAACAATATAAATAAATCTATATTAAACATAGAGGTGTTCTAAGTTCATTAGATCTTCCTGAAGTTCAGTTCAGTTCATATGATCATCATCATTGCTTTTTCCTTCAATCCAGTCTATGGTGAAGTTCTTTTAATTACCTGATTTTTTAACAGAACCAAGTATGCCAGTGATTCTACTGTTTCTCTGTGTGATTCTGATGGGAAATCCATACAGAAGAACAGATGATTAGACATGGTTGTGCTTGAAGAGCGACAGCTGGAAGGGGATGCACGCCTGAACAAGCATTCACTAACAACAGGGTTATTCTCCAAGGACTGAGGCACAAACTTTATTTTCCTCCAAGAGTTCTTCTCAGATGTTTTCCCATCATCAGGCATCTCTGAAAAATGGGAAAGAATACAGAGTCAGTGAGATTAAAGGACAAACATGCACTCAACTGTATCCAAGTCTGGCAAAACTATGAGCATTTTCAAATTTAACCCTCCATAAACTCCCAGGGGTTCAGATGTGCGTTTTACATAATTTACATATTTGGTTTGCTGTAGTTCCTGTATAATTCGTAGAGCTTAATAAACAATATGCTGTGGGTTTACCATGATTTTCTTTATCTACAGTATAGTTAAGAAATTCACTTGAACATAAAACTGGTAGCAAATGGAATCCCTATTCCTTCTTCCCCTCCTCCTTCTAATATGTCATTTACAGATTTATTCAGGCACTGCTAACAATCCCTGCTGAAAGCAAAATACTTCCTAAGGGGTATTATCTAAATAGTTGCTGTAAGTTTCTGATGAAAAAAATGTTGAACCATATGAAAACCTCCAGGGCAATTCGCATTAGGGGACTTTAAGGAAGCAACGATCGTCTTTCACATGTAAGTTGTCACAACCAACAAAATAAATATGAAATTCAGTTACACCATAACACAATTCACAAACATTTTAGCTGTGGTCTTGTATCTCCAGACTCAAGGTGTGCTTTACACCACAGGGGTGTGTGTGTGGGGTGTTTGGATGTTCTCCAAGGGCTTAGTGGGTTTCCTCCAACAGTCCAAAGACATGCAGATTGGTGTTACCAAATTGCCCATAGTGTGTGTGTGTGTGTGTGTGTGTGTGTGTGTGTGTGTGCATGCGTGTGTGCGTGTGTGTGTGCACTGCAATGGATTGGCACTCTGTCCAGGTTGTCCCCTGACTACAGGTCCCCCCTGCAATCCTGTACGGGATAAGCAGTATAGAAGGTGAAGAAGATGATCATTTTTTTATCAGTATTTTATTTGTGCTTTCGGATAAAGAGTAATCAACTTCACAGGTATAACATTGTTTCCTTTCCCAAAATGTTCAAACACAACATGAATATATTAGAAAATAAACTTCTTTGTATTATACCCTCAGGCTGATGGAACTTGCCATCAGAAAAATGGCGTAGTATTCAGAAGATTTAAGGAGCAGTCTTATTTTTAGTTGAAGGTGTTTTCTGTTTCCTTTTTAATTTTACATACAATATGCCAAGCACTCTTTAAAAATAGAATGATTTTTGTTTACTTCAGTTTACTGTACTTCACACCATGACCAAAAATAATCAAAGTACATTTAAAAATGGCATTTTAATGTAAACAAATAGAGTAGTGATTTTTTTTTTTTTTAAACTGTAATTTCTCATTTGTAACATTCTTTTATACTGGGTGATTGCATAAGATCTTGATTTAAAAAAAACTTCTTATATGGTTTTATAATCTTGGATCATATAACCTCAGTCATTCCCACAAACCTTTAGACAACACATCTTACTGTGTCACATTTAATTTATAATCATTCATTTCCCTTTTTACTCTTTCATTCCACAGTCTGTCCTACAGTATGTGCAAGTCTGTCTCTTGGCATCTGCTCACTGCACTCAAGTCCCACCTTTTCTGTATATCCATTTTTTTGTGCATATACTCTTTCTAGTAATTTTTTTTTTTACCTACTTTAACTATATGACTCTTTTTGGAGGATGGAACCTAATCTTATTAAATGAAAATGCATATCTGTAGATTAAAAGATAAAAGAGGGCAGTTGATGCTTTCCTATGAATAAGTTAAACTGCTTTGCGACATAATATAAGCATCAGTCAGAAAAGAAGTGTAAGTAACTGAGTGACAGTGTGGTTTCATGTGTTTTAGGGCAGCACTAATATAAATTGGTTCCACACCAGATCTCAGTCAAGAAGGAGAGTGCTTAAGCATAAATTTACTAAGCATTATTGTAGGCAGATGAAGTACACTCAATCTGACCCTCAAGTCACGTCCCTGGAAACATTAGCATTTTTAAAGTAAATGAGATTATGATTATTAGTTACAGCATACTGTAGGGATATGTTTTATTATTCAATTAACTACTTATGGCAGACTGACAGAAAAAGGGTAATCAAATATACCATTACTTGTTGCTGCACACTTAATGTACACCTTTAAAGGTTTACTCTAAAAGGTATTTATGGTCCTTATGATCCTAATTATATATGTTAAATATTTTTAGAGGTCAACTATATCCACATTTAAAGCTGAAAGACACTTATTAAAAGAACAAAAGATACCATACTACCCCGGCAACAAGAAAATGCACAGTTAGTCCAAAAAAATTATTTCAGTAGGAACAGTTGCAAAAATTCCAAGAATCGCATGAACACTTGCATAATGAGTAAAGATGGTAAGTGTAGCTTACTTAATGCCATGTAAAATTGTTATGTGCAATAAGCCAGGTTACATTATGTCCTAGGCATCATAATATCTTTGATAGTTAGATAATAATATGGAAAACAATGATTTTAAACATCAGTTATTGTGCTTCCATGATATTCATTCAACACACTGTGTGACTGAAAAGTCAGCATGCTGTGCTACTTTTAGTATATATTGTTCTTACATTCAATACAATGCAGGGACTGTGTATGTGATAAATATTTGATAAAGCCTGTCTTTGTCAGTTATGATGTTTCTGCTGGATAAAACCTTAACCCTGGCCTAATAATATTATATCATGCTTTTGTGTCAGCATGTAGGAAGATATTTTTACTATGCAGTTTTAAGTTATTTTTTTTTCTTTTGCTTTGCCCTTTTTATCCTGCAAGTCATCACATTGGATCATTTGATCCGCAAGACCTGGCATTGGTTTTTACGCAAGATGCCATTCCTGTCACAACCCTCTCTTTTGCACTAAAAAAAATATGCTCCCTTTTTTTCTAACCAGGTTTGGCACCAACACTGGCTGTGTTGCATGGGCATAAGTTTAAGGGTCTTGTCCAAGGATCCAACAGTGGCGAACTGGTGGCTCGACCACCTGATCCTCCAATCAGAAACCAATACCCTCATCTGACTGAGCCACCACCACCCTCAATTTATGTATATACAGTATTTATACCTATTAAATAGTATTTATATTTTAAATTATACATTTCTTATAAATATAATTAATAACAAGAATCATTATCAGTAATCATTGCTTTTATCTGACCCTATGAAATAAAACTGAAATAAATTAGAATACCATCAATATTTAAGTTCATTTATAGCATATTCTGATATTCTGTAGTCTCGTTTTCTTTCAGAGCGTGAAATCTTTTCCAAGTCAGCCAAGAAGTTTTTTATAAAGGTCATGACATCAAAATCTACAGACAATAATGATCATTTTCCCAACAGTAGGAAAAGATGCATTGCACAGTTACTGATATAATTGTGTCCAGAAGGAGCACTCCCACTGCCTCGTTCTGTCTGTTTTCATTTGTGGTGTATTTTTAGCTAAAATGATGGCATGCCCCAAGTTCTGACTGCCCCAACTACTACAGCACAGCCAGATAGAGTTTCCTCAGCTTAGTGCAGAATCCCAGTGGGCTTTTAGATGTCTGTAACTTAAGCCAGACCATTTGGCATTCTTTCTTCAGTTGGGATGCAAAAGTTAACATGCACGCCCTGCAATGGTCTGTAGAGACACTGCCAAGGCCTACAGCCCAACTGCTCTTCTGTTGGCTTTCTATCTTATTTACAAAGCAACATATGCAAAATCTTGTTTCATCAACATCAAAGTGTTTCTTTGTACTCTTGTGATTAGACATTATTTATTGCTACCATCTCAGACCCAGTGTAATGCCTGTACGATTTTCATTACCTGCAATGGTGCAGAATGTCACCTGAACCATGATCTAGTTCATGACGATAAGTTCACCCATTAAGTGCCTTTTTCTTTTTATTGTATTATTTTCCATGGATTTCACATCAATGATGTAATCTTCCCTATAGCAATGACCGTTGCAGTGACAGTCATAGGTCATTGTGGCCAATCATCTCTTAGTAATGACAACTTGAATGGATGGATCAATATACCGTCCTCCTCTTAAGGTCTCATACGTAACCTTGACTTTATAGCACCAGTGATGGATGGTGTGTTTGTGGAAAATAAAACATAAAGCATGACTTTGACTCACAACAGAAAGCCATGCGACAGAGTATTTTTCTGCGACAAGTATTCTGTCACCCAGAGATAAAATAGTCTCTTTTCCTTCCTTTCCATCTTGGTGTGTATTTACTGTATACTGTATTATAAGCATTTTTTAGCAGAATGCCCCAGAGTGTCCACTACAGTCGGCTTCCCGTTTTTAGCATCACTGGCTTGTCTGAAGGCAAATAATGCTGACATTGTGAGCCCAGCTGACAGTTTCAGACCCTGGTACAGAGTCGAATCTGGCCTAAACACAGCAGTCTAAACAGCTTGCTAGTCACAAACATTCAGTAACAACTCACAAGCACAACAAGATGCTGAGAAAGCCTTAGCTAGTGCAATGGGTATTTTCACCTCTAACTTAAATACACTCTAAAATCACCTGAGTCAAGAATTCATTTGCATTCCTTTTTGTGCTGATTAAGTCATCATTTTTGAGCTAAATAACATGAATGATTGATAACAATAATTGACGTGTGTCCATGAGTGTAGCATGTTGCAAGCAATATGGTGTGGCTTTCTAAAAATAAAGACCAGACGAAATTCTTATTTGTTTAAAGCCAGACTTTGACTGATGTAATATCGAACAGTCATGTGTCCCGGAATTGCATAGAACATAAAAAAAAGATTCTAACAAATATAAATCTAGAATATGTGCAAATTCAAGTAATATTTCTCTTAGTATAGTAGAAAATATAAAAAAGTAATTGTCTATTGTATCTTGTAGACTTTTTACTTATTTCATGCTTGTCACTGGTTAATGACATTTTTTTATAGAATAATTTCACAATGACAAATATTTGAATTCCATAATTTTAAATATTCCAGTTTATAGATTTTATGTTGTTGCAATTAATTACATCACTAAATAAATACTTGACTCCATTTAAATTCATAAACAGTTTTTCAACTAGTACTGTAAATATAATTTTTTGAGAATTTACTATAGTCAACACTGGGAGTAAACACAAAAAGACCTTCTCAAAACTTGTTTTCTCAGTTCTAACAGTCAGTACGTCAGGAGAAGACTGTGAATATGGGGAGTGAGATAACAAGCCCAAGAGACAGAGGATGAGCCACATGACATTAAACCAAATAGACTTTGTCCTCATTATCTATAATATTGTAAGGTTTTTTGAAATGGTGTGAACTTTCCCATGTCTCTATCTCTTACATCTCTCTTTGTTCTATGTCATATGTCCATAAAACTACCTCCTTGCTGTGCATTCCTTATAGGGTTATCCTTCCTATGGCTTGCTGGAATCCTTTTGTCTAATTGGAACATGTCAATGTGGTTCCTATAATCTGTCTATCTCAGAGTCTTCATATCTTCATTCTCTTTGTTCTACCTGAAACATGTTAATTACCTTTGTATCTTGTTAACAGATGTACGTGACACAAGGCATGTGCCTGAAAAACTCTTTTGAGAATCTTTTGAATAAACTAGAACTTCAGACACATCATCATTTGATTACCTGCAATGGTGCAGAATGTGACCTGCACAATGATCTAGTTCATGATGATAAGTTCACCTATTAAATGCCTTTTTCTTCTTATTGTATTATTTTCCATGGATGGGGTCATCAATGATGTAATCTTCCCTATAGCAATGACCGTTGAAGTGACAGTCATAGGGCATTATGGCCAATCATCTCTTAGTTATGACAACTTCATCCGTGTTTGTCCCTCTCTTGGTAGCCAGGTGCTAAGTGTGTTGAAGTGCAGCAGACGCATCAAGCTATAATTTTTCTTCCTTTACTTCATTTTTAACATAACAAATATATACTTAATATGAAAGGAACACTTATATAACTGGAAAGTGAAACCATTTCTTAATGGATTCAGGCTCGTTAGGAAGTTGAGGTTAGAATGCATAGTCAGTCATGACGGTTCTACTAGAGAAAGAAGCTGAAGGGTAAGATGTTGCGGCTTGAATCCTAAATATACTGGTAAGAGCCCAAGCACTCCTGGAGTTCCCTTTCAAAAGCTACACTCGATGCTGCATGAAAACGCTATGGGAACACTCTTTGCACGACTGGTTGTTGAAGCATTTGTGTCAAACACACCAAAAATTTTGCCATATATAACCTGTGCGTGTAATAAGTGTCTTATTACTTACCAGAAAGATGGCAGAGTTAGACACGAGTGCCGTCCCTCCGTGTAAAAGAATATCTCGCTGAGGGCGATCTCCACGCTTTCTGTTTTCAGTGTTTGGGGGAAGAGCA
>JAOVVA010000010.1:2945623-2968641 GCA_028565275.1 Leiocassis micropogon
AAGGGGCATCTTATTTTAATAAATTAAAAGAAAATCACTGGGCGGCTCTTTATCATTGTAGAGTGGTTGTGTACACATTCTCCTTACACACATTTCAGTCCAAACAGCTTGAAAAAGTGCATGTAGGCCCGTATGACCCCTTTAAACTGGGTTAAGAACCCACAAAAATCATGAATGGAGATCGTTTGAACACTTGGTGAAGTTACATGGTAAAACATTAACAGTAAAAACTATAGCTATTTTTAATAGTCAAAGTAAGATTATTTCTAAATGTACACAATTAGAACGGATTGGGACTAAACAACCTTGTGGCCATAAGAAAACCATGTGTTAGTGAGACTAATCAGAAAAGAAGCTTCAATTTGTTAGGGAAATAACAAAAAAACAGGTTTTGAAGCAATATAAAAGGTCATGTGGTCTGATAAAGTCAGATTGGCCTTAATCCAGAGCAGTGGCCGGAAGAACATGAAACAATGCACCCATCGTGTATTGGGTTAACCCCACCCCCCACCCCTAAATAAATAAATAAATAAACAAATATATAAATAAATCAAATTCTTCTCAACAGTGTTTGATTGATGGTACTACTAGTTAGTAACCTAGTAAATCTATGTAAGGGTATATTTAATTATGAAAACTTTAAAGCATACTGTATATGTAAGTTTCTAGTTAAGAGTGAACATGTAAAATATATATTGTACACTGTATAATCCTCGGAAGGATCTGGGGTTATTTCAGTTGCTCAGGTCGAGGCTCAGCAACATTATGTGGCAATAAAATGAAGTCAGCTGATGACCTGAATGTACTGAATGACCAGGTTTCTTCCCTGATGGCGCAGGTATATTTTAGACTTTTTATACTTGTTATTTATTTTTATTTTTTTGGCCAGGCAGTGTACAGTGAAACCTTGGATTACGAGCATAACGGAGAGACTATTTTATCGGAAAATTTGCAAGAAAAAATCGCTAGTCACACTCGCGTAAGCGCAATCACTACTGTAAAGAACGGAATCACTGCTGTAAAGTAAAAAAAAAAAAAAATTAACCTGCACTTTACCTTTGAAAAGAATCACAACAGAGCAGAGTTTCTGTGTAAGGCAGAGAGTTTGCGTCTGTATGTCAGAACAAGAAGCGCATGCGTGATACATGATACTCGGTGCTCGTAAACCAAGACAATGCTCGTTTTTCAAGTCAATATTTATTAAAAATCTTTGCTCGTCTTGCAGAACACTCGTAAACCGTGTTATTCGTAATCCGAGTTTCCACTGTATTTAACCATGTAAAAAGAACATATGAGAAGGTATAAATGAAACCTAGTTAAAGTGGAAACGTATTTAATCCAAAAAAAAGTAATTTAAAAAAATGTCCTATTCATGCTTTCCTCTCCAATCAAGGCAATTTGAAGGTTTTTTTTTTTTTCAATAAATGTAGCATAATGCTTTTGAAACAATGAAAGCACTTCATATGCTGTTTTATTTACATTAAACAGCCTTAACATTAAAACCATAAAACATTGTACCACGAAAACAGCTCTGGCCCCTCGAGGCATGAAAACTAATGTGGTGTTATTTTTTTCTGGCTGATCAGTATACACTGATAAACGCCAAATAAAAGGTGTACACTCTAATATTTCACTGTATTGCCTTTAGCATTGATTACAGCACACATCTGCATCCTTTCAACAACCTTACACAATGCCACATTTATTTTCTTCCAGAATGTGTGTGTAACTGCTCTTACTTTCACTAATGAACATAACTGTGATTTGTTCTGTTGATTTTTTACAATGCAACAATGGAACATCATCTGGGTCATGTAAGATTTTTTTTTCCCAAACACATTTCTTCTTCACATTTGACAGGTCACCAATATCCTTCCAGGTTTTAATAATGCATTGGCCAATTGTTAACCCAATTTCAGTCAGTTAGCAGTTAGCTTAGTTGTTGTTGTTTTTTTGTTTGTTGTTTTTTTTGCTTGATGCAGGACATGATTGTTTAAGAAATTAGAAGTATTACATGGGGTTAAATGAATTGCTTCCAGTTGAAATGTATTAATCACTGCAGTAATTATCCAATCAAAGACTATTAAGTATTTGCTTATTTTAATTCAAATCGATTTTGGCCAGATAATATATAAGACTCTGTCACTGAGATTGAAGAGGAACTATTGGATTATGTTCAGAACTAGCACATGTTCCACAGAAATATAATGAATGCTAAAGAAATTTTCAGGGTGATCTGTGATGTCTTGTAATGTATGCACAGTATGTATTAATTAAGGACACAATTATAGTCCTGTGGAATAACAATGGCTCCTCTGGACAGAGATTTATTCAATAACCTGAAGCAAGCATCCACTATAAAATTGTAGAATGCATGTGTACCCTTAAAAATGTTTATGCTTAATTAAATCCTAGTCTTTGCTTTATGTATAACCCTTCACAGTGTCAAATTAGGAGGGTGAGTGTTTCAGGTGATGCGTGGTTTCCACCCACGGGTTCAGAATCATGGCCAGAACACTGAGGAGAATGCAGAGAGTCCACAAGAATTACAATTAAAGTAGAATAAATTATACAGCAGTCAGAAAGACTCTTCAGCCATCTGAAATAAAGGCACAAGGGAAAACATCCTCCTAAGATCACACCCAGCAGGTCAGAGCACACTCTGCTCTTTGGAAGATGTGTCTGGAAATTTAGCCTCACAGGCCGAATGGCCTCACAGTGCTCTGGCTGAAAAAACTGCAATCGCCAGAGTATTCCAAAGAACTGCGCCAATTCAAACGATGGATGTGGAAACCGTCTGCTATAGTGATGGCATTTCACTTTTATTGGTTGTTCATCCCCCCCACACACACGCAGAAAACTAATAAAATACTTAATGTCCCACACTTCTCAAATAAAATAAATGATTTGCAGAACTGAGATTCCCCAGAGGGACAACTAAACAACACTTAAGCACAGATCAGATTTACCTTCCTTTGAAAATAACTATAGGATAAACATATATGCTTTACTTCTATACTTCTTTACCTCTACTTTTTTAAATAGTGAGAAAGTAGTCTAAATGTTCTGAATGTAATATTCTTTTTCATTTTTTTATTTTGCATGTTACCTTGAATCTTTTTTTATTCTTTTTTCCAGCATTTTGGTATTATCATTTTGTATCTCTCAGTGAAGGTTTCCTGGAAATCCATTTACAAATCCAATAATGCTGTAAAAGTATTGAGCAAGGAAAGAATGCTCGGAAGGTAGAAGAGTAGACTGTATACTTCATCCAATGTATCTAACTTACTGTGAATGGATGCAACTGAATAGATACAGACACGTGTAACATTGAAGTACCTTCAATGACTCATGAGGAATCCCTGCCAGTCTGCATGTAGATGTCAATCACACAATGTTCTCTCTCTCTCTCTCGCTCTCTCTCACTCTCTCTCACTCTGCGTGTGTGTGAGTGTGTGTGTGTGTGTGTGTGTGTGTGTGTGTGTGTGTGTGTTATATCCACAAATCTTACCATTGTCTACTTGTCATGCGCCCAACTACAAAAGTGAATTGTATTATTGGGGGGACGATAACAGAACAAACAGAGAAGACATTCTTCAGTACAGGCAAAGTCATCCTTGTGAGAGTTTCTCCCAGTGTTTTGGTGACGTGCCTTTTGTTATTCTAATCGTTTAATTCTAGTTCATTTTTGTTTCTCGTCCCTTAATCATAGTGCTGCACAGACCCAAGCAGCTGAACTGACTCCTAATGTTACACTGTCAGAAGCGCTGTCTTCAATAAATAGTTTACCAAAGCAGCATGTTTCGTAAATCAAGCATGATGCCACTGTTGTTGTTTGAACGCTGCATGTTTCCAGCAGGGTTGCTCTGAAGTTAATTAACAGCAAGAACCTCTCAGTTATTAATTAGGTGGAGTACCACTGGGAGCCAAATGAAAACACCCGTCATGTCATCACGGGTGTTTATTTCAGAAAACAAGGGACACTTTTTTTTTTTCACTATTCATGGTTTGTATGAAGTTAAGTATGAGCAACCAGGAACAGGTGGGACATTTTTTCATCCAGCACTGCTGATTTGCTACTGTATCTGTATACCATTTGGGTTCCTTGCACTTTCTCTCCCTCTCTCTCTCAAGATTTAATGTTCTCTCTCTCTCACTTTCTTTCTTTCTTCCTTTTTTCTTTCTTTCTTTGACACACATAACACACATCCAGAATCACATGCTTTTTCCTGCTCTCTATCCAGACGTGTGTGTGTATACTGTATATAAACCATCATTAGCACACTTGCTCTCATGCTATGATACAATATACTGCCATTGTGTCTGTACGGCAGTGTACATAGGGTGTGTGCATGACTGGGTGTGTGTGTGTGTGTGTGTGTGTGTGTGTGTGTGTGTGTGTGTGTGTGTGTGTGTGTGTGTGTGTGTGTGTGTGATTTCTGTGAGCTCTCTAACCTTCAACCTGCCTGTTTCCAAGTTACCAACCTCGGTCTGCCTGTCAATCCAACTTAATTAGCCGAGCAGCTAAGGAACATTGAGCACCACATGGTGATGGTAAAGACTTATAATTTATCCGTCTTCAAACTGACTGCAAGCTGTGGAATGAGGTTATTGTGAGAACACAGAGTTTAAAGTAAACAGGATGAGAAAGCAACATTGTAAAATATTTTTGTGGGGTTTTATATATATAGCAATGTTCTTTATCATCTTTAACGTCACTTTGCACGATCATTCACTAGTTTAGTTGATTTGAGTTGAATTGTACAAAAACAACTCGACACTAGCTACTGCCGTAAAAATCATTTCAGACGAGGTTTCAGCAGGCTTTCCCATTGTTCCCAAAGAATTCCCTATTTTTATTAAAAGCAGCAGTCTCTGCTTACCAGCCTCTCTCCTGTTTACTGCACAAGTGGGGGAATCCCTCTTCCTGTCTCTCCCTCTCTCCTCCTCTCCAGCTTTGTCAGTTAGTCCTTAGTCGTTCCTCAGACTCGGGTGCCATTTACTTCTTGGATTGGAAACACAGGGTTTTCCTGAAGCGCAGGTTAATACGAGCACTTCTTTCAGGAGAAAGGAAGGTGAATGAGCAGCTTGCCAAGTCCTGAGAGTTCAAGTGCTTTAGAGTCGACTGTGCATGAGTGAGTGAGAAGCAGATACAGCTAATACTGAACACACTGTGAGAGAGAGGGAGAGAGAGAGAGAGAGAGAGAGAGAGAGAGAGAGTGGAAGGAGGGGGATGTGCACTGAATGAAAAAAACGATTCTCTCCACCATGTGCGTGCATCTTCCACCTCCTCCATATACTGGGTTTCTTTAAAGGACTGCTACTCTCCCCAAACAGCACACGTTTTGAGTAGACTTAAAGCCTGAAGGTGATATTGTGCCACCAATTCAGAAGTCCATTCCAAAAGCCATTCTTTTGATAGCACTCCTACTGTAGCTCTAGACCTGAAGTAGACTTTCCTGCTTTAGCAACACTCTAAAATAAACAATTTGCACATTATCTTTGGCCTCTCTGCAAGGTACCACTCCTGCCATATCTGAACACACACAGCTGAGCAAATTCGGGGGAGACAGATGCCCACAGTTGTCTTGCATGTGTCTAAGACTAAGTTAAGGAAACAAGGTACATTATCACGTCCTCTAACATTGTGCATTTGAAATCCAAAACCTAACTGGTCTATTTGTTGTTTTATTTTGTTAATACCAGCAGTTCTAAAAATAATCCCATCTTTAATTTAGATGAAAAACGTATATTAATGCACTTATTCAGTGTTTTTATTATAGAATAATTAATCCACAGAGACTTTGAGCATTGCATGCTGTCATGATAGGGGACTGGCGACAGATGCAATGGCAGTTAAAATGTTTTAATGAATAAACCATGCAAACAAACAACAATAAGACGGTTGAAACTCATTACCAGAGTGAGGAACATGGTCAAACCCAGAATAACAGTAACTGAGATTAGAGGGTTGGTAAATTCAGGTATAGTGTTACACTAATACCAGTTGTTTTTCTTATGGTTACTCAGCTGTTTAGCGCTAAAACTGAGTGTTCATCATATTGTGTAGAAATACATTTTCATCAATTATTTAATTATAGCTGTGATTTCTACAGCAGATTTTTTTTTACAATGCAACTTAAAGAAGCATTTAAGTGATTTCTGTTCATTGTCATTCATGGATTTTCTGACCATGTTTCTTCTGCATACTGGATGGTTCACCACTATCCTTCCTGGTTTTAATAATGCATTGTATAGATCTTAATCCAGTTCTAGTAATTTTAATGTTTTCTTTGCTTGATGCAAGCCAATAAACTTGATGATTGATGCAATCCAACAGCAATTTTTCTTTCCCCAGGCTGCGTAAAACTTTTTTTTTTTTTAATTATCTAAAGACAGTAAAAGAAATGGTCTGCATTGTGGTGCTATAGAAATATTTAAAAACTAGGTTTTTGAAATGGTATCCTATTGCCTTAAAGCACTTATTTCTTGGGCAAGATTGTTAAAGCAAGATCCCTCTTCTTTAGAGAAAAAGCTTGGCAAAAGTGTTTCCTTAGAGAAAGAGCTCAAACCTCTTATCTGGGTATTGTTGTTTTCTTTCGTACCTCTCCAAGTAAATGTAGGTCATACTGTTCATCTCTTGCAATTTCTGCATTATGAAAGTTACCAATGAATGCAAATAACACAAGCCATGGATTATTATCATACAGTACATAATAAGGAGGATAAAACACAAATGCAAATACAACAAAACCTCCTCTAATAACTTCAAGTAATTTCACATTTAGGTTGTATGAACTATTAAAATTTTGTAAGAAATTTAAGTCCCAAAATCTTCATGCTTATTTTCTTTCATTCGATTTTCTTTCATTATTTAAGTCTGTTTCAGGTCTCTTTCGTATGCTTTCTCACATCATGTTCACATTTGATCTAGTATGATTCTATATTCTGTTGCCCACTCTATGTATATATACTCATATGTTTATTTCTCATCTCCAGTCCAAAGCCCAAAAGTCTCCAAAAGTCACTTCATTCTTCACGCTCAATTTGGCAAACATTTTTTAATCTGACCTTCAGTTCACTGCAAATGATTACAGTCTTTGTTATTGTATTTATTTATTTTTTTTCGTTTTGTGAGAGCAACTTTATTTTTGGTGTCTAATGTTTCTTGTCTAATATAAACAAGTACTTTACAAATGTTTGTTTGTTCTCCTTTATTCAGAAAGAATCTACTTAGATGCCTAAAATATTAACTAGTTTAATTAGTACTCATATTGGATCCTATGAGTTTTCTTTTTCATATTGACAGACCAGATTAAAACAGTTGCTTCTTTGAGGACAGGGATTACATTTCCTGGATTTTACATTTCCACCCAGTTTTTACTTCCAATGTTAGTTTCTTGACCTGTTTATTTATCCAGTGTTGGTTTATTTATTACTCTATTTTAGAAAGCCTAAAATTACGAACTGATATAAACAATGGATGTCAACTCCTTGTAGTCAGCACCACTATTTAATCATTCGAATACCCTGCTGTATTTCAAAAAAGTGTGACTTGAAATCTAAATGTGATTCCAGCACAGTTATTTTAGGTTTATATCCAATTTCAAAATAAAGAAAGTTTTTTTAAGGAGTTTTATTTTCTATGGTAGGTTTTAGTGAAGGATAATTCTATAATTATGACAGTTGTAACACTGGGTGTAGCGGTTAAGGCAGCACAGTGGCCATCTAAACAGAGTTTTAAAACCGGTTGCTAGGCGACACCCTGAGGCTGGTAATCTGCAAATTTAATTTGCCACTTTATCTGCTGTTTTAGCACCCTGGCGGCTCCTCTCAGCACCTTGACTAAAAAAGACCTCAGTGGAGTTCAGGTAGACAAAGCAGGCAAAGCAGGATGTTTAATCCCTAAAGAGAAGCTTAACATGAGAATCAATTCTGTTCATGCCTGATCTTGAAGCTAGTTCAGAGTGGAGGGTAATGCCTCAGACATGGAAGTTAGTGCTTGAAAATCCCAAACATAAAACTGGTCATAAAACTGGGTTTACATAGGTGGAGCAACTGGCTGGAAGGTGATAAGCACCAGTCCGGAATCTGGATAGACTATAAGAACCTTGCCTACATTTAGGAGGTGAAATGGCTGAACCCTTGACAGACCAGATGTTCCTTATTCTTTGCCCTCACAGGAACCTACCCTCAAGCCTATAATTTATTCTTTTCTTGTCATGGCATCTTTGCACTGGGGTCTGAAAGAGAACATCTGCAACACTCTAAAACAGGAGCCAGATATGGGCTGGGGCCTCCCAGGTAAACTCTATTTCCCGTCAACCATGCAACATCTGATATGGATGGAGTATGCTCACAATACTCTGTAGCAATCTTCACTGTGCATGTCACTATTTGAGGGCCAATTTGAGTGTCCTCCATCCATGTTTGCAGAACAAGAGAACGAGGTGGTGGTGGTCCCCACAGTGGAACACATAGAGCACCACTGTCATAGAGTCTGGCAGTAAGCCAAGGTGACTCTACAAGCTATGGCTTATAGAACGCCATGAAGGGTACAACATTCTGGCCAGGGCAGCAGGTAAACTTTGCCACAAAGGATGTCATTGAGGCTATTGTATAAGAAATTGGCAAGTTATATTGGACCTTTTAAGAACTTAATCCAGTAGTATACAGTATAGTTCTTCCTTCGACCATTAGAAAAAACCCTACCTTACCGATCTCACTGTTAAAAGAATTTGTGTAAAGTCCTCTGGGGACCTCCACCTGCCAATGCCCCCTCAAAATCATTTTTGATGCTGTCTCAGCCTTCACTAGGATACATTTTGTTGACTCTAACATCAGTGTGACACCAAGTACTTGGTTGACTGGACAAGTTATGGCCCAGGACAGCACTCTTGGGTTAGAACTGAACACATTCTGGACCAAGAGCTCATTTTGCACTGTTACCTATAACAAGTCTTTTTTTCTCTTATCTTATTGACTTAATACAATGTAGTTAGTGGTATAGCTATCATTGAGCTAGCTGTGTGTATTTGAATGTGAATAATCCACCAGACTTTAGTGTGGAGCATTAGGATGAGTGCCCCTGGTCCCACCTCAGTTTAATGTTTCAGAATCCTGGAGTAAACAAAAATTAGTAGAAAATGAGGCATCTCTTTATCTTCCTAGAAGGTATGCGCTAGACAAGATCTAATTTGAAACAGCATTTTGAAGTAACTTTAGCCAATGTACTAACATTAACTGACTATAATTACTATCTTTATCTTGTTTTGTTCTGCTCAAGCCAGGTTAGACCAGCATTGATTCCAGTAGCTAACATAATAGGCTAGTCAAATGATATAGCGATTTCACAGAGATAACATTATTATTATACAGAGATTATTTTAGGCAAAGGTTGCATTATACACGAATGCATGATATTAACTTTAATTTTGTACAAAACATTTACTTTTTACTCATTGTTCAAATACATTTACTATTTACACTTTTAATTAAGTAACCTGTTCTCTACACTTCCTGGCCAAAAAAATTATAATTTACACACTAGATTTCATTCAATTACCTTTACCTTTTGATTACAGCACACAACATGGCGGTCAGTTCGCTTATGAAAATGATTGCTCATGCTCCCAGAACCACTCTTTTACAACTTGGGTTGTTCATTCAGTACATTCAGATCATCAGCTGACTTCTTTTTATTGCTACATAACGTTGCTGAGCTTATGTCTGATCAACTAAAGCAACTCCAGATCAGAACACTGCCTCTAGACACAGGGTCTAAGGGTCAGACCACATGACCCCTAAAGTCCAATATTCATGCTCCCCAACAAACTGAAATGTTTTTTTCTGATTAGTTTCACTAACGAGTGTTTTTATTATAGCTACACAGCTGTTGAGTCCCAATCCTGTGAGTTCTCATCACATTGCATGTGTATGGAAATGCTCTTACTGTCACTATTAAACATAGCTATGGGTTTACTGTTGATTTCACCAAGTGTTTAAGTGATCAACAGTCATGATTTTTCTGTCAACCACATTTCTTCCACAAAATTTCCTTCCAGATTTTGATAATGTGTTGAAGAGTTCTTAACCCAGTGCTAGTAATTTAAAATATCCCTAGTTGTTCTCTTTGCTTGATGCAGCCTAATAATTAGACCATTTTGAAATGGTGACATTTTGGCCAGGTAGTTACTAATTTCACTAAAATGTTATTTATACTATAATATAAAAGTTTTAAAACTAATTCATTGCTTGTGGAATCTAGTAATCATATATAATGTATGAATGTATAATATGTAATCATATATAATTTTTATTTATTTATTTATTTTATTTTCCCCCAGTAAGTAATCTAGAATAGCCAGGTGATTTAGCATCAGATTTTGTGAGGTGAAAAGAAACTCAAAACCCCAGAGGAACCCTACATTCACAAGGAGAGAACATGCACAGGCATGCTAGACACAGATAACAACCCCTGAGCTTAGGATCAAAATAGGGACAGCAACACTACCCACAAAGGGTAGTATTCAGCCATGCAATATCATGCAACATTTCAGTCTCCTGTTAATATATATTTTCTTCCTGTGTGAGAGGAACTTTTAGTACGTTTTATGACTGGTAAAGCATCAAGAGATTGGTAATGCCTGGCAGTGATAGGACATTTCATAACTGCAGAATTTATAAATCAAAAAGATGTAAATATACACAGTTGCTGAGTGAATAATGAATTATTCTCTTTTGGCCTTTAGGGGAATGAAGAAACTGACCACGTTCTGCCAGACTGGTGTCTTTGAGATCTGGAGACCTCATTATATTCTCCTAACATTTCTCCAATCCATCAATCCCTATTCTCTATCTGTGGCTTGGTTTAAATTAGAGAATTGACACTGATGTGAAACTTCTTACCCACTTTGCCCAGGAAAGGATTTGTACCATATCATTTTGGAGAGAGAGAGAGAGCGAGAGAAAGAGAGAGAGAAATCACTATGCACAATGAGGCAAATCTTCCAAGTAAAAATATGTGAAAAGAATTATATTATGGCTTGTGTTGGCATGAATGCAGGTTGATAAAAAGCCATGCTAGCCTACAAATCAGAGGAGAATGGTTTTGTCTAATCTAGTTAAATGTAATCCACCTGGTAGTCTGGATACATGGTTGCCCTGACCTATGTTATGATTCATAGCACACCTCCTTGGCTGAATTATTTCTCTTCAACTGAATGTTTTCTATGTAAGTTGCTCTTAACAATTTGTAACCTACATTACCTCGTTTAACTTTCATTTTATCAAATAAAAATCTTACCGGTTGTTATTTGTTTATTTCACCAAAACAAGATATGCTTGATCTTTTAACTAGATAAAGTTCTCTATTATAATGTAATGGTTGGGGGTAAAACTGTTATAAGATAAGAATAAGCCAAATATTATACAGATATTACTGTAAATCTATTTCCAATTTCATAAATATTCTTGGCAGATAACTGTGTCTATATTAGGCATTTATTTACAGAAAGAAGTAAAATGATCTATCCATTTTATCTATGATGTACTGTTAAAATATTCTATAAAACATCTTTACATTTTTTCAACAAACTTAAATTTAAGTTAAAATCTCATCGCAAAGACAGAATTTGAATGTCTTAATACCCATTTTGTTGTTTATACCCTTGGCTTCTTTTCTTATACTGATAACATATACTAACCCCATCAATAAGATAAAGAAAATCCAATGGTCAACTATTTTTATGACATTTGAAACAAGTAACTTTTATGACAATAATCAAATTCACTTAATCCTTTCCTACAATAATTGTGCATTATTATTATTATTATTATTATTATTATTATTATTATTATTATTATTATTATAATGATTATAATAATAATAATAATAATAATTATTATTATTATTATTATTATTATTATTATTATTATTATGTAACAGACTAAGCACACCTATGACCAAAACATGGTATTGGACCTAAAATGTGTCTTACCTAGATGAAAAGTGAACTTTCTAATAGGATCATATAACACCATTTTTCATAATACTTAATGCTTTATGCTACCATGCTACCTTTTGGTAAATATGCATACACATCTATATTTTTATCAGATAAAAGGAAACACATTTGCTAAATACAATGTCATGCCCGTTTATGTAGCGTCAATAACGTTTTTGCATTCAGCTGAAACTTGCCCAATGTAGATTTTACGTGAAAAGACATAAATCTAAAAAGTATATTATTCTAAAATGCTAAATTTTAGAAAAATTGCAAAATTGTTAGGAAATTGCAACATGAATTCGACATGGTTACAGACACTATAGATTTTTTTGGGGGGAAAAATCCATAATTTTGCACGAATGCTTTCATTTAAGCAACAATTTTTCTGGTCATATGCTTTTAGAAGCTTACACCAATTTTAGCTTCAATACTCATAAATAAATATGAATAATTTGCATTTAAACTATTATTGGTTGAAGCAAGACAGTATAACGCTGAAAAAATTGTCATTTTTGGGCCACATTAAATCATCTCTCTAAAACAGCTGAAGTTAGCAATTAAAAATTTTAAGGGAAGCAAGATTGGTCACTTCCATGTGCAATAAACTTTAGAAGTATTACATGTATTACATGTTTTGGCCACTAGGTATAGAACTAAAGAAGTATTCCAGACACATGAACTCCATGAAATTGTTTGCCTGAGTATTGTATAATTGACTAAACAGTCAGGAGAGTCTCTATAGAGGTTTTTTTAGCTGCACACATATTAATAATACGACAGAAGATTTAATGACTTTGTTTGGACTCTAGGATGTGTCAGTCAAACACAGTAAGTAAGGGGCGACTGTCTCATTTAAACAAAAGACCATTGCTTGTAAAAGATGAAATCTTCTAAAACAAGGATATATAACTTTGTGTGCCTGAGAGAAATAATTAGCCAGACTGAGTGAAAGTCCAAATATTCCATTTAGCACATTTGGCAGTGAAACCCATTAAATGAAAAATGGATTTTACATTTCTATTACATTTTATTCAATTATATAAGTAAAGTCAAACTTTTGTCATGTTTTACAATGAAAACAATTACACCTTTATAAAAAACACTTTTTTGAATATAATCAAATGCACTTTTAGAACTTTTTCAAGAACAGTGTGAGAAAATCTATCCGAAAATCACTGGCATGTGATTGTGTGTGTGTTTGTGCATGAGAGAGAGGGACAGCGAGAGAGAGAGAGAGAGAGAGAGCGAGAGAGAGAGAGAGAGAGATCATAAACAAATCTTTCATGGTGATTGTTTTACATGTGGGGGCTCACCAAATGTCCCAAGAAGGTCAAACCTGTCAAATACATGTCTCTCTCTCTCTCTCTCTCTCTCTCTCACATACACACACACACACACACACACACACACACATACACACACACACACACACACTACACATGACATTAGATTATTGCATTTTCTTATTCAGGGTGTACTTTTTTGAATATTCCATACTAGTACGACTTTTTATGTTTATCTTTCGGGAAGAGCATGCCTTAGCAAGCCTATTCATGAACATTCTCCTTATGTATGTTACAGGGTGTTACACACTATGTGCCATGAGCAAAGCATAATTAGAGCCTGGAAAGGCCAGATCTTTGATGTTAATAAAGGAAATGTTCGAAGACACTGGGCTGTGTCATCAGAGCAGTCTAGTTGCCATGGCTAGTCTGACGTCACAAGAACCAGAGAAAATCGTTTGCTCGCTTACTGTTATTTTCAGCTTGCTTTGTTTCTTTAGTAATTGGCTGGCTGTGTCTCTCTGAACTGGAGGATGGGACCGATAGGATTAGTGGGACTGAACAACACTGCCCAGAATGAATAGAAGATCAGTGGTCCCTGGTTACAAGTGTGAGAGAGCATTCCTCTCTAAGAGCCTTTAAAGATGACTCAGAATCTATGTGCATTTTAAAATGATTTTTATTTAATGCTTGGGGTTTGAAAATCTGGTCATTAATGTTAAATGTAAAACAGATTACAGGGTTATGTAAACAGGATGCTCTGATTTATTTAAGTTTTTAAAACATATAGTAGTTACTTTTTTATTTCTACTCAACTATTTATTTTTGATGACTTTGTTTAATGTAGCGTAACATTACTGTGTAAGAAGGTTTGTATTCTCACTTAGTTTTAAGCCACTCTATCAAAAAATGAATATATAAAATAAATAAGAAAATGCCACAATTGCTAAATTTATTGTTGCAAGTTATGTCAACTAGCCAATTATTTTGGCCTGTCACAATCTCACCCTGCCATGTTGCACTTCTTTTCTGCCACAGCACATGTTATGGCAAATTCACATTATTGCCACAAATTTCTACAATTGTGAAATTCCTGGCAATACTAATTCTTGAAATGTGCGACAGTGTGACTTAAATATCAATGTGAAATGTATCTGTATCTTGGTATGTTATTTATGTTATTTAAGTCAGCCAGCTATTTCTGCCAAAAATGTATTAATGCAAAATCATGTAAAGGAAATCTAGCTGCTTGTCATTATTAAAGTATCACTGTATTCTGCATACTCATTATTTACAGTAAAGAAAATAAGCTAGTTGGATATTTTGTTGCACCACACCTATACAATGTGTTAGTTGTTTTTTTTCACCCAAGATTTTTTTGACGGAATAAAGCATCAAAGTGGTCAACAGTAGATAACAGTTTGATCAAAATGTCACCTGTACATAAAATGTGTAGCTTTCATATTTCCACCACTTTCAATAAGGATCTCATGCATTTCATCAAAAGAAATGTAGTGTACTATACTTCTGTCCATTGTGTGATCAGTGAAGATGAAGGAATAAAGACTGGTGCAACCAGGGACAGCAGTTTTATACTGCTCCAGTGTCAGTAGGATGTGTATTTCATACTAGCACAAGTATGACTCATGTTCCTAACTGAGGTGTTGCTGTGAGACATTCATACAGTGCAGAATTGACAAAGGCACTCTCAGAAGCTTTAAAAATGTCCTGTTGTGTTGTGGCAACATGAATGTCCAAAACGACAGGATTGTTTCAAATCTCAGAATCTCCAGGGGAGAGCATGAAAAAGCAGGTCTATTCTAAGGTCTTTCCACATTCAAGACTCAGACATCAATTAGTCCCAAAATAGCCTGGGCAGTGGAGTTGATTGGTTGAGTGTGAAAAGAAAGAGGCAGATACCTGCGTTTCCTCAGCTGACATGAAACAGCGAGTTGGGCTCGGGGGTATCTGAGCTAGCTGAGATAATCATGGGTTACAGAGACAGTAACTTGGAGCCATGATTCCAGGGCAGTGATTGAAGATATAAAAAAATAAAAACTATTGCTAATTTACCACACAGATAGATCTTTTAATGATAAAAAATATATAAAAATAAAAACAATTATAATTTTTCCACTCAACACATCAAATTACAGGAACATAATGGGTTTTAAAGCAAGATAAGTAGGTATTAGAGAAGACTGTCTGTCTGTTTGTCTGTCTCTCTTCCAGTACCATGGCTGATGTGTGCTTTCCTCTGCTGCGGCACATGCCATCCATTTTTGTTTCTTATCTGAGCACAGTAAATAATTATTAATAGAGATGTAATGATACTCTATTCATGATATCTATTCATGACTCGATTCGGTTCAATTTAAACGATGATAAAAAATTTTGTCTGAAAAGGCTCCTTTCATTTTTGAATTATAAACATGGCAAAACAATGATCATTTCTTTGTCTAAACAAAACTAAATTTGACTTAAGCAGAGGGTTAAATTGTCATGAATTAATTATTATCACTATATTATGTTATATATATATATATATATATATATATAGTGTTTTATATATAATTTTATTATATTAAATATATAATAATTATAATTCTTATATATGTTTACAAAAAATAATAATAATAAAAACTCTAACATGGGGGACAATGATTGACTGAAACATATCAGCTCTGTGGTAGAGTTTTAGGTGTCATGTTAACTAGAAATAGAGCTCCAAAGTCAGCTAAAATGACTGTTTTCTGCCTCCAGCTAAAATAACTGTTTTCTCCAGGTGCTATAAATCACAGCAGCACTAGTCTGGTGTCAATTGAAAGATATTGATGAGTTATTTTTAACAGTAAATTGTAACCTGACTCACTCAGTCGTCTATACCGCTTTATTTTGTATACAGGGTCGCGGGGGTCCTGGAGTTTATCCCAGGAGTCTTAGGGCACGAGTCAGAGTACACCCTTGAAAGGGAGCCAATCCATGGTATCCAGGGCTCACATACACATTGACACACTACGGTGAACGCTAATTAGCCTAATCTGCATGTCTTTGGACTGTGGAAGGAAACTGGATTACTCAATGGAAAGCCACTAAGCGCAGACAGAATATGCTAACTCCATGCACACAGACCCAAAGCGGATCTCCAGATCCTGAAGGTGCAACCAGTAAGCCACCAAGCATTTTTTCATGACACTTCTAGCCTGTCTTACTAGCCAAGTCTTTTAAATTTAAAGTCTTATTTGCTTTCAAGACTGAAAAGACAAAAAAAAAATTCAAATGACCAATAATTACCAAAGCTGAATTATTAAAAAATAAAGTAAATTATCATATTTAAGTAAATTATGGGTTGGTTGGGATGACCCAGGAAAACAGAGTGTTTGGGAGGAGAATATAAAATTGGAGTTTGGCTTTAAAAGCAGAATGGAAATGCAAAGCAGCTGTCTGCTCTCCGAATCATATGGAATACTATTTATTCTTCATCACAGTGGGCCCCATGCTCTTGCAACACATGTTTAGGCAGATTTAAAAAGAAAAATAACACAGCAAACTAAGTGGTACATGATAATTTTTCATTAGAGTTAAGGCAAAAAAAAAGAAGGAACCACAAAATTTAGAATCAGGTGGGAGTACATTCCTGACTGAAAATTTGCTCATATTTCTGTCAGAATCTTAAAAAGTCATGTTGTATTTTATACACATGTCTGGGTTGCCAGATATTTTCAGCTCCATTTGGTGGTAAAGCCTCCCCCTTACTTCTCTATCAATCCAGGCTGTTTCCATAGCAACATGACTGCTATCAGCTCACCACTGCCCACATCCACCGTAGTAAAGCAAGTTTAGATAAAAAAAAAAAATACAAATTATTTTCCTACCTAGCTGCCAGGTTATTGGCTGTACACTTACCATCACAGTTAACAAACTTTAATCTTTGAATCACTGAATCACAAGGGCATAACATTTAAACATAGCATAAAAACATTTATGTCATACTGTACATGAATAAAAGGAGTGTTGATTTAGCCAACACCAATTATCTTGGTTAAGATTTTTAATTTACTGTCCACTCAAACAAATTTAGCCTGTGGAAATGTCTGCATTAATAATTCTCTAGTCCAAGGGTGTTCAAGTAAAATTTGTCAAGGTACAGTTACATCCATTTCCATGCATACCAAGCTCAGGATAAGCAACTAACATGACTGACACTGACCTTACAAAGCTTACCAATGAATTATCGCAGTATGATAATAGAATCAATATTATACACAGCATTAAAGTATTTGTTTCACCCTGGTTGCCACTTTTGACTAACACCATGCATGGGCTCTGAAATAGAGGGGTGCCTATTCCACATGCTCCTGCAGCTCTTTTTTGTACCTGCCCACAATACTTACAAACTCCCTTATATGTAAACAAGTTAGTCATAAACACAAGAACAAAGCAGCTACTTCAGGTGATAAACACAGCCCTTCTTTGTCCTGTGAGCTTCATATGACCACTCTTATTAAACTAGAAACTACTCATTTTTTTCTCCAATGCACACCTCTACTCTGTTTTTCTCTGTTCCATCAAACCTTCAGATTCTGACCTCTCTCTGCGCTGCTTCCAGTCAAAGGGCTCAAAACTGTTCCCATCAAAGTTAACTAAAGAGTCAACATGTTTTGTGTGGTTAAAATGAATGAGATGGCTAATGACAAACACATCATTTCTGTTTACCATGCTTACTATTCAGAAAAACAGCAGGAAGCACTTGATTTACAGGACGAAAAAACAGCAACTGCAAACCTTTGTGCAGCAGATAGATGTCTATGATGATACTTTCAGCTAGAAGGTATAAATGTACTGGTGTTATTATAGTAATGTTGTGTTAATGAAAGGTAGTTACATTTTAGCCCTCACATTCAAAGAGGCAAGAAAGAAACAATTATAAGAGGCAAAAACAAGTTTGGGGACCTGGAGCAGGACCTAACAGGAAATAAAGAGTACAAAACAGACCACTAATGGCAATCATTGTATATCAGCTGTCAGTTGGGTCTGCATGTAACTAATAAAACACTCTCCACATTACATCAATTTAACATTCACTGGTCACAACGCATAATAAAATTTGTCAAACACTAGACATGTGCCAAATAACATTACATAAAGTGATCAAATTTGCTCCTATCAGAAGAAGCTGCTCAGTTGTACTTAAGCTGTACTGAACATTGTATAATTAACATTTTAAAAAATATATTAAATATAGTTGCATCTATCTGTGATCATTTTAGATTTGTCGATTTATGTAACTGAAAAAAGCAATTTTTTTAGTATTTATTTCTACAAAACAAAACAAAATAGCACATAATAATATTTAAAACTGTAAATGAGTAAAGAATTATTTTATAATTATAAAAGTATGAGTATTCTTAGTAATTTCCATTATAATAATTATAATAATTATAATAATCCCCCCACCCCCGGAGAAATACTTTTTCTGCAGTGAGGCCAAAGTTATAACAGGTACGATGCAATAATATTTTTGGAACCACAGTATATGAGTTTCTCTCTGCCCTGGTTAAACCGAACATGAGAAAGGGCAGGGTCAGAATTTGGAGATAACACAGCAAATGTGTCATGTTACTATCACCAGAACTCCCACATACAGTGCAGAGACAGTCTGTTGCAAGTGAGAGTCATTTAACAGTCTGTGATGTGCCTCGGATGCTCTGTGTTATCTCAAGTTACCCAGCGTGTTGCTGGGCCTGTGGTCTAGCACCTACATCATTCTTTACTATCAGGATGGACAAAATTCTCATACATGTGTATATACAAATTTGGTGTGTGTCTCTATAGAAACAAATAGTTTAATTAAACAATCTTGTATATAAGGCACTTGGATACTGTGTCCAAGAAATTAAGGAGGTAAAATGTAACATGAGTTATTTCTACTACTACTACTACTACTACAAAAGGTCAATTTATTTTTTTATTTTTTTTTTAGTATTAAGAAAACTCAATGACAGACTTTTCTAAATATGTGTTTCATTTCCTTTTGTTACTTCATATATTGTTAGACAGATAATGATTTGGTTTAAAACAACAACAACAACAACAGCAACAACATAGTAATGCAATACCAGGCCATATAATAGTTGGAGACGTGGTCCATGCACATGATAAATTTGCATAATTCAAGACTCCCTTGCTTCATCTCATATCTGAGACATTGCCATGGCAACAGGCATGTGGCGGGTGTTTCAGTGTTGTTAGGTGAGAGCTCACATTCCAGACTGTGAGGGTTTCCCAGTTTGTTGCCACTGGTTATGAAATATATAAAAAAAGATGTCTAAACATAATAATATAGTCTATCCATCCATAACCTACACCGACATCAATGATTTGGCTCCCAATTGATGAATTCTTTTTCTGCACCTCAGGCAGAGTACGTGCAAATGTGCAATAACTGCTACAGTTTACAGACAGTTATATGGATCTGGCTAAGAAATAGACATGACACTTATGGCTCTCTAAGCCTTCAAATCATGTCATGAATGGTGTCATGCCAAACACATTTCTCATTTGAACCATCCCCATTTACATGTGAAACAAGTCTCTGGGGAAAATTAATGTACATGGGAACCAGTAAGACACGCCGTTGCTTGTTGCAATGCAGAATAGTCTTTCTAACGATACACCCTGCTTTATGTACTACTGTTGAAGCTATTGAATTACATTTAACTACAGTATACTAGAATTCACTGAAATCTCCATTATCTTTAAAACCCATAGCTATAATGACATATTTCTTGTATATACTTATATATGTTTAACATTATATAAAGGTGAAAGCTTTGAAAAATAAAAAGCCATAATACAATAAAGATTTGGGTAAAAATTATGGACATATGTTTGAAACTAGAATAGCAGAATCACATACCGTTATACCACAACTGTTACCAGAACCAAGTTCCTGGTTGTAAACAGTACATTTATATTGGATGTCACTCACTAGTATCTCTTTTATACTCTGTAATTGAAACAAAGTGTTCCACTGGCATGCGATGTGTCACACAGAGACTTTACACAATGCATATCAACAGCATAAACACCTGGCAATAACTTGTTTCAAATGTTCATTTATATTCCACCACGGTAAGCTCCTCTGGAGTTTTGTGTGCTTTTTAAAGCACACAAAGCACCGAAAACATTTACAACTAAGTAAGTCAATTACTTATCAGCATTTTAACAAGCTCTTTATCAAGATTTTAATATAATATACTGATATTTTGTATCATAATGCAAAAAAAGATTTAAAATGGTGATCCTTACAAGTGTTTCTTTATTTATACATGATTTACAAAAAACAGTATAAGCTTTAATAATGGAAATGCAGTCTGTAAATTAGGTTTCCTACAACATTGTCCCACCACTGATAGTGTAAAGAAATAGCTGGGTTAGCCTGCTGTGACAGCAGCGTTTAAGTGACCTATTTCATACTATTTTATGAGGTAATCGTGAAAAACAGGTGAAAAGCTGGAAAAGCTGGCATAAGGGTCACTTTACTCCGCAAATAAGCCCATGTTAGAAATAAGGCCCAGAATGAACATAATCCTCTCTCTATTGTCACTGAATTGCCACAAGATGAGATCATTAATCTTTTAGCTGAGAATATAAATATTAAATATATATTTCATAACTATCTGTTTGTTCTGCTGTAAAAAAATATATATTTTTGTCATTTTGTTGATGCTGCTGTTAGGACACTTTTTACTATTTATTACTTTAATAATTCTATTAAAATCTCAATTAGAAAAGACATCTCCATCAAATAAATGCAATGCATCATTTAAGAGCAGCTGAAGCTTAAAAAGAAAAAGGAATAAACTAAACCCTATACATACGCATGTTTTCTACTTATGGCTAAAATCTAAATAGCTCTGTCAAAACTGTCTTTTGTAAGACAGCGGGAAAAAAAGCCAAAGCCTCCCCTTCTAAAAGATCATGCGTCATAGTTGACATTTGCACAGCAATTTTTCCTCATTGAGCCACTTTAATTATACATCAAATGATTCCTGTTTTAGCACCTAAAAATTCATCTGAATTAGTCTTGGTAAATCAAAATGTACTGTAGAATTCACACAAGCAACCATAAATAAATTTCCAGTCTCCTTCCATAATAATGATATGGATAATCATATAATTATTACAAGCATTAATAATACACACCAAGGCGGAACTGTAGACAAGTGGATCAAGTGTTAGCATCATTAAGAAAAACTAAAATGTTGCCTATGAGCCTTTTTGCCTCTATTTTTGCAAGCAGCTTTGTCACACAGGTAATTGCTTTAAGAATACATGGAAAGCACTTTCCTGTATGAAATGTAGAAATATTTCTATATTATTCACCACTGTTCAAGAAACATTTTAACGAATTTAAATATCAAATATTCAACTTCAATGTTGCCCTGTCCATTAATATACCATAAAGTTTTCAGTGGACCTCAATCAATGACCTTCTTTGGCATATTCAAATACAGAACACTATTTTTAAATGTGAGCAAAGATTAAGGCGCATTTGACAGCAGACGCACTATGTATGATGATCTTGACACTGAATTTTAATAAATATGACTGCAATTTCAAAAGTAACCATAATGGTGTATGTCTGCATTTCAAATGTGACAGCTTATCAATCTCTGTGGAGAAGATGTTTTGTATCAAATTTACTAACCAGTGACAAACATTCACATTTATTGACTTCAGTATTCTTTTAAAAAGTTACTCTTTTTTCACAGTCAAGAAAAGATCATCCCACCACCTGGTGCTGGGCTTGATGTTCAGTAGTGGTGTTAAATGTTCTAGATCTACAGGAAGCCAGTGAAATGAGCACAGCTTGGGAAGATTGGGGAAAAGTTGTGTAGCTGCATTCTGGTTCATCTGCATGCAGGGGAAGTAGGGAACAAGTTCCAGTAGTCCTATCTTGACATGACTAATTGACAAAAAGCACGTGAGTGGCTTCAGTGGAGGAAAAATCTGCAAGTCTTGTTTGTATAAATGCAAAAACATGAGCACCTAATGGTAAATGAGATGATGATGAGTTGAGTGCTGTTGTTCCACCATTAGTATGAAAAACCATGGAGGATATTACCTCAATAAGAGAGTGAAAAAACAACATTTGAGTAGCTTTAACCTGATAGCCTCATCCCTCCAGGTAGGATGCAAACCACAACTATTTGAGGTCACTAATTCCAAGTCTTGCAAAGATAGAGAGGAGTGTCTTGTGATTAACAATGTTGAAACCTACTGAGTGCTCACAAAGGGACAGAACTAATGGCAATGTCGCTGTTCCTTAGGCATGATTTTTTTTTTTCTGTAACAGTTGCAAGAGTTACAATTTCTGTGGAATGTGTCACATTGGGGCTGAACTGAACAGGATTAGCAACTTGATTGTATAGATAGAAATGATACTGATCCATATCTGCAGATCCCAAGGTATCCACTGTGTTTTGTTTTGTTTTGCTTTGTTTTTAGAATGTGTATATCCCTTACTGATGGGAATGAGATCAGGAAAAATATTCAGAAATTGTTAAGCTTTTTCTACTATTATTTCTGGGTGTATATTACAACATCATGAAGATTAATGAGAGAGGTAACAGTAAAGGCATGGAATACAGTGGGGTAAAAAAGTATTTAGTCAGCCACCAATTGTGCAAGTTCTCCCACTTAAAAAGATGAGAGAGGCCTG
>JAOVVA010000010.1:2975808-2991783 GCA_028565275.1 Leiocassis micropogon
GACTAAGAACTATAAAGGTTAGTGGTTAAACAGGTTAGTACCTAAACAGACTAAGATCTAAACAGACGAGGAGACTAGACAGACTAGGAGAAAAAACAACTGCTTGTTCTATCTTCCTTTATACCCAGTCTTTGTGAGGTATATCCAAGCATGCTTTTATACTGCTACTATATGCTGAATTCATTCTCAATATCCTCCCTCATACAATCTTGTTTCTGCACAGATCTCAGCAGGTCTGACAGACTTGTCATGGACGGGAGACTCATCATGGATGGCAGCTCATCACCTGAAACTAAATCTTAGAAAAACAGAGCTACTATAAATCCTTGGAGATGCCTACATGTGAAAACATACACAAACTCGAGTAAATCCTGGACAGCCAGCTATCCCTCTCTCCATGTATTGCGAACCCAATCTGTTATGCAAGTTTCTCTTTTTCTTCCACAGAAGGATCTGTCCATTTTTCACCATGAAGTGTAGTCACTCACTTGTCATTTCAAAGATTGAATTAATTGAATCTTCCTTAGTATGCCATCTAATCCATTTTTAGCATAATAACAAACCGTACTGAACTGAACCAGCTAAGTTGCAACATACGTCCGGGAGCCGTTCAAAACCTGTTTGCATCAGTGGAAAGCCATGTGAAGCGAGTTTACAAATTTTACAAATTTATATTGTCAGCCAAAGCTGTGTCAAAAGAGTCAACCCACGATACCTATGTTGCCGTTTTTTGTAATATTGGGAATATTTTTTGTGTGGCTAGAAATATAATCACTCTGCATGGATATTACTTCTTATGTATTGCAATACGAATTTTTGCCTTAAGAACTCACCTCCAGAACAAATTAAATTTGATTTGTATGCAGAGGTTCCGCAGGTTAGTTTGATGGTATTCTTAGACCGCGACCTATCCGTACTAGTATTTCTAGTATACTAGTACTCGTATGGAGAAACAGTAAATCTTTCCAAATAAGCCTGTCTGATGAAGTAAATGCTGTAAATGTAAATATATACAGCTTTTACTGAACCCTATTGCCATTATAATCCAAAAGAAACCACTCTCATGAGGACAAAAGGGAAAAAAGCAGTTATGTTATACTCTGGGAGGCATTTTGCTGGCATGATTTGGGTCATTTGTCCTCTTACAGTATGTCGAAGTGTTAAATCAATATAAAGCACACTGAATATAATACAGTATGTCAAAGACAGATCCTGTTACTTTGCTTGTACTGGATGAAGGCATTCCCTAACTTTACTAAGTGTAAATACTAAATAAAGAGATAATGCACTATTGCCTGACAGAAAAAGATGATTACTGTTCCAGCTTTCCCCACTTCACTGGTAAACAAGGTCTGATCCTGCCTACAGCGCTATGAGGTCCAAACTAGCACCATATTGAAGGTATTATAATATCATACTCAAATGTGTTTGATGTAAGGGAGAGGTAGACTGATTTGGAGGGTGTATCATATTGCAGGATGTCCTGCTGTGGTTTAGAAAAAAAACACATTCTTTCCCAGACTGATTTATGTTTTGGGGACAGCATAAAGAAATCCCCTTTGCATACAAATTATGAACTCCAGCAAAATCATGTTAAATATGTACAGCACACAGACAGTGACTCATCAATGTATATAATTATTGATTATATTAACGCAGCAAGTTAATGATATCACATGACCTAAACTTAACAATAATCTTAACTTCATTAACCAATGGACGATTTCTGTCCTTTTTTATTTTTAAATAAAAGCTGCAAGTTGCAAAGGAGTTTCCCTCGAAGGGACATGTGGGGACCTTTCTTTGAGGGGACATGTGGTGATCCCCACAGAAAACACACACACACACACATTAGGAAGCAGGTGCTTAACCTCCCTATGGAGCCTGAGGGCAGGAAGACAGCACGATTTCCTCCTCTCCCTCATTAGCACAGTGAATTGATTTTATACCCTAGTATACAAGCACATACAGTACAGTATTTACACAACACAGCAGTTCTCTGAAGGTTTTCAGGTAAAACGTTTCTCTCCAATACTCCACAAGGCTTATAAAATAAACAATTTCTAAGTTATAATACAGTAGGGTGATTTAAAACATTTTCCAACAGCACAGACTGAAACAGCAGCAAAAAGCATACTGAGTATACTGCTCTTGACTTTTTTTTTTTTACATACTGTAAAATAGATCAGCTTTGTTCAGAGCCTTATGATGCACTTGAAACGGGAAACACACCTGCTCTATCAAAAACAGTTCAACAAAGATCCATCAAAAACTGCTCAATAACAGCTGCTAGATGACCTTGTGTTGTCTACTCTAAGGGTCCAAGTCTGAACCTAGCAATCTAACAATATAACCTCTCTACATGCAATGAAAAAATGCATTTCTGAGATGAGTTCAAAAGCTATCAACTAAAGCTAAAAAGACATAAATGCTTCCTCTCGCCATTTAAGCTACTTGGATTAAACTTCCTAGTGCTTTCCCCTCAGCCTTTATTTTGTAGCCTCTCTAACCTGCTCTCTCTTTCTCTCTCTGTCATCACCACTTCTTTTCTTCTGTGTCTGCTGCCTTCAGCAGTCTGTGTTTGTACAGTTCCAAATAAGCAGACTTTTAAAAAACAAATATCTGCACCTCCATTCATTACATATATTTTAATTCCTATAATACATATAAAATTAACCTAGCAATGTCACTCTAGCTGTAACTAACTAAGACTTTTAACTCCTATCAATTTGGGAACACCATTTAGCCTAATCGCGCACAAGGAGAACATGCAAACTCCATGCACACAGACCCACAGGCAGGAATCAAATCAAACTCTCAACTGGAGGTGCGAGACCACAGCCCTAACCCTACACCACCATGCCACCTGTTATATATATATATGTGTGTAGTATTGTGTTCTGTTTTGTTCTGAGAGTGAACAATGAACCTCGTTTTTTCACAGTGAACCTCTAACATGAGCATGATCTATAGGACTTATCACCACATATTACCAGTTTCAGCTGAATTGACTCCAGTGGAGTTTGTTTCCTTATCATGTTTTCAGCAGTGAGTCGCATAATACTTAGAGAAGGAGATACACTGAGTGGTAATTATCCTCTTGAGAGAAGAGGACAGGCTACATTGATCTGCACACAGTCTAGACTTAATTGCGTTTGATTTGCTTGCGTTTTTAGGGAGATAACTATCACTTATCATCAGTCACCAGTTTCTGTGACCTTATGGCTAATGCTGGCTGTGTTGACAATCCCACTGAATTCAAATCAAGTAATTAGGGTGTAGTGGGATAGCTTTTTATTCTTTTATCACAATAATGAGTCAAGATCCTGGGTAGAGAACATTCTGCTGCTAGATAAGACGAACAGAAATATATTCAGTGTCATAGGAGAACTAATTAAAGAAAATTAACTAGCCAGCCGAAATCGTGACATGATAGTCTTCAGAAGATTCTATATATTACACCCACTGCTTTGTTAAGAATGAAACACTTCTTAATCAAGGTTGCATAATCAGATTGGATGGGAAGAAATGTTCAGAAACACTGATGAACCAAGCTCTGCTTCTTTTCTTCAGGCACTTGATTTGAAGCAATTCTTTCTTGAGAGACATTAAGGGTTTTGATGCACAATTTATTCAGCAGGTGTCAAACTGCTATTGATCTCTTTGGAAAAAAAAAAGTGATGAATTCTGGAGTAGCTGCTATGTGTGTAACAGTTGTGGAGTTCACAGCATTGTTTGATTGAGGCTCGTTTTAGTCTGTCACTCTTTGAAATGTTTCATAAAATAATCTATATTTCTGTGTAACATAAAGAGCTGGTGTACAACTACGATTTAAGTTTGTTGTTCTTTGTATAGTCTTTGTGCTCTTGTGCTTCTGGCGCATGCAACAGTTCCAAAGAAACAGCATTTAGCTCTACTGTATACAAGCAGGTGAAAGGAAAACAAACTTCTACTCGACTCAGTAAGCTTAAGCAGGATTCACTGATGTAGGCTTGTATTGTAAAAACCATATCAATGTCTATTATAATTATGTATAATTTATGCATATCTGCACAATGTGTGCTTGTTATGTAGCTTCAACTATTTTTGGTGTAGATCACCCTGAGCTGGGTATTATTTATAGGAATTAAGGATTTTATTTTATAACCACAGCAGTATCTCTTAAATACGTCTGTCGTAATCTATCCCCAGCTAAGAACTGACTGTTTGTGTCCACAGGGATCGACATGTTACTATATATTCCCTCTAAATCAACCAGAGAGTAAGCGGAACACATTGACAGCTCCCCTGACAAAGTCCTGTGTCACTTTGAGTTAATCCACCACTACAGAAGGTCTTAGTGTTTGTGATTGCCTTGTGTGTATGTGTGTGTTTGTCATGTTTCTGCTACAGTCACTTTCCCATATGTTCGCTGGAGTCTTGCTGTCAGACTAATTTACTGAACTTCCTCCGCACTGGGGATACAGGTCATTTAAGAGTTTTATCAGCTCAGGTTTCTCATTAGGTCACATGCTTATGCTTTATTTATTTATTTTTTTAAATTACATGATTTTACATGACATACAAAAATATAGAGTAAAAAATCTAAAAATACAGAATGTGCAATTAAAATAGTGTAAATTACATTTTTGTGTATAGATACAGTAGATCTATCTATGTACAAAAATTAAATGTACACTATTTTGTCGTAATCTGTTGTACACTACCAGTCAAAGGTTTGGACACACCTTCTAATTTATGAATTCCAATATCTAATTCCAATATTATTATTATTATTATTATTATTATTATTATTATTATTAACGGTTGATATTGAGATGTGTCTGCTACTTATGCTCTGTAAATCCTTCATAACGGTTCTAACGGGAAGTTCTGTTAAGGTAAGTTTTGGTCTTGCTTTCCTGGGAAGGTCTTCATGAGAGCCAACTGTTGTTGTTGTTGTTACTTAATTACCTAAAGCCATATTTCATAGGTTTGAAAAAATCCATCATTGTTCTAGAATGTAAAAAATAAATCCAAACTTGTGTCCAAACTTTTGACTAGTTCTGTATATGTACATGTACAGTACCTGACAAATGTTTGGACAGACCTTCTTATTTAAAGTTTTTTGTTGTTGTTTAGTGATTTATTTTCAATACGGATTTATTTATTGTTTAGTGATTTATTTATAATAATAATGGAGATTTCAAAACTATGAAATAACACAAGGTGTTAGAAGGGGTGTTCAAACTTTTGAGTGGTATTGTATAGATTTATTGATAAGGCATTGCAATAACACCACCACCTTTAGGTGCACTGAATAACATTCCCTATGAGAGAAATGCAGAAAAACACCCAGTTTACAGCAACCGACTGGCATCCAAACTCCTCAGATTCCAATCCAATCAAGCATGGTCTTTCCTGATTTTTATTTCTTTCTTCATTGTAAAACAATGCTAAAGGCATCTAAAATATACAATAATCTTCTTTGAACAGTTGATGGTTTGATGTGTCTGATATTTACTGTATGCTCTGTAAAGGTTCTAATCTGAGGTGCTGTTATTCTCCTCTTCAGCAGAAATAAGTTTGATGGGTGTTTGATAAGTTTTGCAAATGCACTTCACTATATTGTAGAACTGTTCCAGAGCAGCTGACCTTTGTGTCGTAAAATAACAACTGACTGTTGTTTTTGTTGTTGTTATTGATACTTAGTTACATAATTTTATATTTGTCATTTAGTTTTTCCAGTATTGTTGTAGAAAGTAGAAAAAATATCACAAAATTAGAAGGTGTGTCCAAACTTTTGACCATTGCTGTAAGCAAATAAAAGCCAAATAAATTAAGTCTAATCTTTTATCACCTTTAATAAGAGAGAGCAGCCAAGAATATCAAAGTTTAGAAAAAATATATATTTTAGAAGGAAAAAAGGCATTAACCATGTGTTCACATGGTTTAGTGCTGGTCATGTGACCATAATGTGCTCATTTTACCCACTCTCACTCATTTACTCATTGTCTATACACATTCACATCCTCATTCAGACACTACGGGCAATTTGGGAACGCCAATTAGCCTAATCTGCACGTCTTTGGACTGTGAGAGGAAACCAGAGAAAACCCACCATGCGAACTCCAGGCACACAGAGACGGGAATCGAACACAGACCCTGGAGGTGCAAGGAAAGGTGCAAGGATTCATAATTCTAAATGACATTTTTTTTGTAAAAACAAGTTGGGTTATCGCTCAAAGAACACGATAACCACAGGCATGGTGGTGGCATCATCATGCTATTGTGCTGCTACTCTTTACCTGAGACTGGAGCTCTAGTCAAGATAAAGGGAATCATGGATAGCTCAATAGCCAATGTATTTTGGCACAAACCTGCAGGCATCTGTTACAAAGATGTAAAAGGAGATTTTTTTTATTTTTTTATTAATGACCCAAAGCCCAAATCCAAGTCAACAAAGGAATGGCTTCAGAAAAAAAGAAAATTAATCTTTTGGAATAGTCCAGTCAGAGCTCAGATCCTATCAAAAACGAGTGGAATGGGTTGGCAAGGGTTATACACATGAGGTCCTCTCACATTTTGACAGACTCTGAGCCTTTCTGCAAGGAATAGTGGAATAAAATTGCTAAATCAAGTTGATAGACTAGTTCATGGATACCATGAAAGTTTTCACAGTACATTGGAGCAGTGATCGGGCTGCCTTTTGATGATGATGATGATGATTATTATTATTATTATTATTATTATTATTATTATTATTATTATTATATTAAATGTGGAAATAGATCTGACATGATTTATCTTGGTTTTGTCTCATACAGTCCTGCAATTTAAATTGTGAGGGATGTGCTAAATTTCTCTCTGTTTGCTCAAAATAACAGAATATTGAATTAATAATTGTTAAGAAGAAGAAGTAGAAGAAGAAGACAAACAATTATAAGTTAATGTTATGTTATAAGTAAATCTTCTTCTTTTTCACTACTATTAATGAAATATTCTGTTGTAGAGAGCAAGAAGAGAGGAATTCAGCAAAACCCTTGCAGTTGATGGTGCAGTGTTTGAAAGATGTCTTTTTTTTTCCCAGGAAGTATAATTAAGTCTTGTGTTAGAATCAGTAGTGCACAACAGCAGACTCCCACAATATCGTTTAGACACTCAGCCATGATTGTCTCTGGGACAGACCTTAACAGAGTGTGTAATGGTTGACTGGTTCTCTCCCAACCAAAACCTCACTCCAGTGATTTAAGTTATTGTACTAAGTGGAAAATGTGAACATAAGGTTCATATTTGCAAAAGCACATTAAAGAGCACTAAGCAGATGGGATCTCATTTGTCAATTTCACATTTAAATCTGGATAATAGAAGCTTTCTGTTTCTATCAGCCTATTTGGGTTCCAATTATTTAGGACATAATGGCCATAAGACCAGGGTGATCCTGAAATTTAATGAAGATATTTTAAGGTGTTTTTAGCCTGCTGAGCAGAGATATTCTTTTAAAATTCACAAAAATCCTTAAAATCCTGGCCATTGTCGATGAGACTGAGCTGAAATGCACAATAAGCTTAAATTTGGATGAAGTGTCTTTATCATTAATATAAAACATGTGCTTACTGAAGATGAATGAGTGAATCATCTGCAATATCATACACCCGAAAATCTGTCATTAACTGTGTGAGCAGCTGTAAGAAGTACTGTACAGTACTGTGCAAAAGTCTTGGCACTATATTATCCATAATATAAATTCTGTTTAAATACATCTATTATTAAATCAATTTATGTTTTTTTCACCATTCTCCATTAGTATGTACAAAATCATTAATTATTTCCAAACATAACTTAAAAATTAATAAATAACATTACAGAAGAATATCTGCATACCTGTAAAGAAACAAGTGTGACAAAGTTACCAAAAGAACTCCAAAAGGCACGTTCTCCAGCACGCTCAATAAAACCTCCAGGTGTTTTACTTATAAAGCTCCACAAATCTGTATCTAACACTACTGATTATTCTTAAACAATGCGTTTTCATAAAAAAAAAATAACTGTGTTTTTTATTAATCTTTAGTGAATTTTGAAGATTTTTTTTTTTTTATTAAGAAATGTTTTCAAAAGCATCTTTGCCATCTTTTATGACTTTTTTTGTATTTTCCCAAAATATTTGCATTTGTTTGGTTTTACTGAGCATGCTGGAGAATAATAATTTTTCTGGTAAGTTTTCAGACTTGCTCTTTACTATTTTCATGCAAAACCCAGGAGACTACATTTGGGGTTTTGTTTCCATCTGAAATCTGGTCTGTCATGTAATATGTTGCTTTCTTTACAGGCATGCAAATATTCTTCTGTAATGTTGTTTATTTATTTTCTTATTTTTTAACTATTGATTTTAAAGGGTTGTTTGGAGATAGCAAATTGTTTTGTATATAATAATACAGGCATAATAAACATACTGCATATTACAAAATTTGTTCTAAAGATAATGCAGTGCCTAAGATGTTTGCACAGTACTGTATATGACCAGGAATCCATTTTCCTTGATTATGTCATCTTAATAGGTAGACCAGAGAAAATCACCACCGCCTACCACCCAGCCATTCACAAACAAATATAAATGCAACTCACAGCTTTCTTCATGCAGACATTCTCTTCATATTGCTATTTTTCAAACATGCTGGGATCTTGTATGCTTATAAATTGCCTCATCAAAAGATTCTTTGTGTGCATAAGTACTGTATATACTGAAAAGGCAACATCATCACAAATAGCAGAAAACATCCAAGCTTACAAACATCTAAGTGCACGAAATAAACACAGAAGAGCAGAATAATAGTACAATAACATTCTCCTGTTCCAAACTACCAAACTAGAGAACTAATTAGAGACTAGACTGGAAAGGATGATCATCAGTGCTGCAACAGGCAGATTGCAGAAAAACAGTCAAAAGAATTTTTGTTTCCTTTGTTTGATATTCTCTATGCCAAAGTTCTTGTTTATTGTTTTATTAAAGAAGACATGTATGACACAGATTTTATCTTTGGTTTGGCATGTAATGTAAATTAAAAATAAATAAATAAAATTATTTTGTTAAATAAAGTGTTATGAACAATAAATGGGTTCGGGGCATAATATTGTAGGTTATAGAAGATTAAATGACCAGCATACAGTATACAATCTGTGCCATGTGTGGATAAGATGGAATGCTGTTGCAACCCTTTAACAGAAGTAGCCAAAAGAACAACAAAGGGACAACAACTTTCAGATTCTCTTTCTTCTTCCAGGTACTCTTTCATTTTTCTTTTTTTTTTGTACAGTGATCTTGTGTGTTACATGGTACAGAATACTTTGAAGGTTGCACATTTTACTACATTTTAACAAGTTAATATGGGTATCAGAGGTCTTCCAAAGTATGTCTGTTAATTCTCCAGCTGAAATACACATCAGATATTGCATTTTTCATACCTTAATCTCCCTCTGACCATGGATCACATTAGGATTTAAACTAGTTTCAGGCTGAAGGTATTTTGCCTTGATTTTATCACCTTTTGTGATCAGAGATTATTATTTCTTCTCGTTTTCATGACTAACAATAAGTCTTGTGTATCTGTCTGTGCCTTGCTTGATGTACAGTAATCACTAAGCCCAACCATCGTGAACTTATATGTGCTTTCTAATATAATGAGTCTATGGCCATTACTTTTCTGTCATGCAGTACTGGCACAGTAAGGCTGATTATCTCTTGTGATTTTTTCCTTTTTTTTCCAGTGAGGATAAGGCTGACATGATGGTAGTATTCTTTCTGGATTTTCGCTTTCATCTTACTGTGCTAAATACTGGTACCTTGATCTACACCAAGTTATTAATAGAACTTATGCTGAGCTATATACCAGATCTTGGTGTCATTTCTTTGTGACTTTTCAACATTTTTCCAGTTTAAACTCCATCTAGATATTGCTGCAAAAAAACTTTTTTGCGATGCCAAACTTTTGATCTTGTTGACTAGTTGATCTTCATGTCATCCCTTTATAGCAGATGATTTACTCTTGTGGAATATCCAGCCTAAATTGCACTATTTGGCATATTAGTAAGAGGTATACGTTCTATGCAAAACAGCAATGGTGACAGGGAGTCACCTTGGAAGATTCCACTGCTTGTGGCTATTGTATCAGTTTTGACTCAGCCTAACGAGTACCATAGCTGCATTTTCTTATAGCAATATCGAGGAATTAAACAATAGTTAGACTAGTTCCATACATTTTTTGGGCTACTATAATCCAACTAAAAGGGGTGCTGTTAAATGCCAACTCGTAATCAGTCCAGGTAATGCTGAGATTGTCCTTTCATTTCTTCTATAACTGCATTGTCCTCAAAAGGTAATTCTTTAGAGGGATTACATTTGTTGCCTCTTCACTGCTTTATGTCTATAGACTGAAGTTGGTACAAATTGACTTCGATTTGCTGGACCATGTTGTCATAGGTAGGCTTATACTCATCTAAGTGACAGATAACATTGTTCAGGTTCCATGGGTGGGTCATCTTGTACAACTTTTCGTTTAAATAACCATCTTCTTCAGATGTTTTTTTTTTCTTTCTTCTCTATGTTAAGGCTGGTATCAGCATTACTCACTGTAATATTCGGTAAGAGGGTATGGTTATGTTCTATACATTTTGTAAAGCTTCTGTCAGTCTTGGACCTTCCCTTACAGTAAGTGTCGCATAATAGTATGCCCACATACTGTACCTTCTTTGTACTCATCTCACCATGATGCTTGTCCTTTTGCTTTAGTAATTGCCTTAAGCATATTACATCCTCAGTCCCATTTTGTTGAGTGTTCTCAGCGCAGAAAAGGGGCATGGTCAAATGGTGAGAATAGCTAACTTCATTTACTAAAATGTAATTAATGCACATTTACGTTTGTCTTTTCACCACTGGCTTGTTTGCCATTCACTGGGGGACATGCTCTTGTTTATCCATGCAATAGGCGATGTGGCATGAATTTCTTTTTAATTAAGTAATTATGTTTGTTTTTGGTTGCCAGAGATCTGCAAGCCATCCCAGAGTTAGCTATCCCACTGGAATCCCATCCCACTCTGGGATGGCTTGCAGATCTCTGGCAACCAAAAAGTGGAATGGTCACTCAAGGTGTTAGCAAGATGCCTTAAGGACATTGCCTGGTCTGCCTCATTTGTGGGTAGAGCTGGACTTTGCAGACATTATTATTATTATTATTATTATTATTAACACATTTTGGTACTATGATATGTTGATTGAGAGACACTGGAAGAAAGCACCAGGCATTCCTGCGTGTCAATGGTCAAAGTGACTGGCATCATTAGTGTTGACAATGTGGACTGCTGTGCCTGTTTGCTTTTGTGCAGCATAACCAACCTTCATTTGAAATCATGTCATGCTGCTCAACTGTCAAAGGAAATCAGTCCTGCTCTGGGTAGTTGCTTCAACCTACTTGAACTTGTACATGAATTTCCAGAATATTCAGACAGATAACAAACATTTTTTTCAATCACTATTTTTCAACCCAAATCAACACCTTTAGAGTAATGTGTTAGACAGCGGTCTCCAGCATCCTCATCATCAACAAAATACCACTTGACTGGAACATTTTTACTTGAGTAGTATTCATCTCTCCTGTATAATTCAAAAGACTTTAAGATCATTTAAGGTCAATTGGAGCTGGTCTAACCAGCTGATGGTGGCCAAGACATTTTATATTGTTGTATTATTGTTTTGCCTTTAATATCTCACCTATTGTTAGTTTGTGAGTATATATATTCCATATGCATGCCTTATTTTTAACATCATGCTGTAAATGGAGTGAAATTCAGTGAACTGATGTGAGTGGGTGGTGGATATGCCCTCTAGGCTACCTCTACAGTAGATAAAACAGGATAAAATGCCATTTTGGTCATTTATAAGGGACCAGCAGTTCTCTGGGCAAAAATGCCTTGTTGTTGTCAGAGTTCAAAGGAGAATGGCAAAAGTGGTTCGAACTGAAAAAAAAGACAACAGTAACTTAAATAACATCTTGTTGCAACTGAGGTATGCTGAAGAGAATCTCTGCACGCACAACATGTCGAACCTTGCAGCAGATGGGCTTCAGCAGCAGAAGACCACACCAGGTGCCACTACCGTCAGCTCAGAACAGGAAACTGAGGCTACAATTCACATGGGCTCACCAAAATTGGACAAGAGAAGATCGGAAAAACATTGCCTGGTCCGATGAGTCTCGATTTCTGCTGCAACATTCAGGTGACACTGTCAGAATTTTGCATAAACAACAACTTGTATCAACAGTTGCTGTAATGGTGTGGGGGATATTTTCTTCGCATTGTTTAAATGCCACAGTCTACCTGAGTATTGTTGCTGACCTTGTTCATCCCTTCGTGACCACAAGATAATGTGACATGTCACAAAGATAAAATTATCTCAATCTGGTTTCTTGAACATGACAGTTAGTTCACAGTCACCAGATCTCAGTTCAGTAGAGCACTTTTGAGATGTGCTGAAAGAGGAGATTTGCATCATGTATGTGCAGCCAGCAAATCTGCAGCAACTGTGTGGCAATCTTGTCAGTATGGACCAAATGCTTTAAGGAATGGCATGAAGAATTATGGCACTTCTAAAAGCAAATGGGGATTCAAACTTATACTAGCAATGTGTATCTAAGTGAGTGAGTGTATAACTGATAATCAGTGTGATTCACTGGCAGTGGTGTTAATGTTATCGCTCATCAGTGTGTGAGAGTAGGGTCTTTGGGTAAAAAATAAAAATAAAAAATAGTGACAGTTTTTTTCTGTAATTGCATCGTTGACTATAGAGACTAGTTTCAAAGTTTGGCAGTGTGATATTATTTATTTGTTTAATGACACACATATGTCTGTGTGACAGTCCATTGTGCCAGCCCATCTAGCTTCCCATCAATTCCTCTGTCTCTCTCTCTCTCAGCAAGTCGCCCATTTTGCCACTATGTATAATTATTCATCTTCACAGATGGATATCGCCAGCTCCTTTGGGTGTCTTAGCAACTACTGTCTCATAATACCGATTTCACACTATCCATCGCCCACTCTTCATGGACAGTAGCACACAGTGGTGAGCACTCATAATACAACTGAAGTTAGGATATTAGGCTGGTGGCACAGACTCGGTCATGAGGAAAGGTTGTAGGCTCCCCAAATCTACATGCACTATATGTCCAAAAGTTTGTGGACATCTGACCATCACACCCATATGTGAGTCTTCCCCTTCCCATAAAGTTTGAGGCACACAATTGTGTAGAATGTCTTTTTTCCTTTCACTGGAACTAAGAGGATAAGACATTTTCAAACAAGACGATGTAATTGTGCAAAAAGCGATCTCTATGCAGACATTGGCAGGAGTGGAAGAACTGAGTTCCTGCACAAAGCTCTGATCTCAACCCCATTGAACACCGTTGGGATGAACTGGAATTTAAGGCCCCATCGTCCAACATCAGTGCTTGACCTCACTAATGCACTTGTATAGCTGAAAGAACACAATCCCACACAGCCATGCTCCAAAATTTTGTAGAAAGCTTTCCTTAGCTTCTAGATTCTCATAGCAGCAAAGGGAGAATAAATCTGGAATGGAATGTTCAAAAAGGACATGTAGGTTTAGTGGTCATATAGTCACAAACATTTGTCCATATAGTGAATAAAATTTTATATTTATACCATGACTTACTTTCCTATGGACTCATTTTAAGCCCAACACCCATTAACAGTAATAATCCATTAGCAAGAGTCAAAATCAAGGACCAAACCAAGTCCACTGCCTTATTTTATTTTATTTAAACATATGTATTAGATAATTAAATGAACCCATAGACGAATACTACCCACAATATCCACACTGTTATAATTAGTACTATTATAATATAATGATTTACTTGATATCCTTAAAAGTGTGTGTGTGGGGGGGGGGGGACATTGCCTACTCAACTAAACAACAACACTGACACCTAGTGTTTGCCATGTTTCAAAGTCACCAGTTAAACTAACTGAGAGGAAAAACTTTAATGAAGAGAGATGCTTGTTCTTTGTAGAGACAAGCCTGTGTGATTTGTTTCTAAACAGGGTGTCTAAATCTGTCATGAAAGAACACAATAAAATAGTTCTTGAGAAGCTTGGTAACACTATCTTATAAAAATCCTATCTTCTGATTTAAGAGTCTAGATTATTGGTGTTATAAACATCAAAAAGATCATAAACATCCATTCACAATTACCCTAAAAGCAACATGCATTTATTTTTTGTAAGTCCAATGCTTACATTTTTTGCTCCAGGGTATGAGGTTCAGGTCTGAGCACTGCATGTGACAGTGCTATATACACTGCCTGGACAAAAAAACGTCACTATTTCAGAATGGTCAAGTTATTGGACTGCATAAAGCAAAAAAGAAAAAAAAAAAAAACAATGAAGGTGATTTGAAAGTAAAATGGAGATAAACAAGTTGCATGATAACAAATTATCAGCAAAAAACATAGATACAGTATCTTTAAGAGTGAAAGTGAGAGTACTCTTACTTTCACTCTTAAACCTAGCTATGGGTTGTTGTTGTTTGTTTTTTTGTTGTTTTTTTTACTAAACAGCTGTGTGGCCATAAGAAAAAGTAGGGAAGCGCATGAAATGATGCATACGGCATGCATGGCAGCCACTGTACAACTCTGGAGGTAGTGTTATGTCCTGGGGTTGCTTCAGTTGGTCAGGTCTAGGCTCAGGAACATTCAAATGACAATAAAACGAAGTCAGCTGATGACCTGAATGTACTGAATGAGCAGGGTATCACATCAATGGAGTTTTTCTTCCCTAAATGCACAGCCATATTTCAGGACTCAAATTGAGTGCTTTAGGAAGAATAAGGAAACATTTTCACACATTGGTCACCACACTGTGCACTGTAATCAAAGCTTTTGGGGGCAGGCATTGTATGTGCGCTATGGTTATCCTGTAACTTTATTTCATAAATGTTCTGAATTTCCCTATTGGAACTTTTTCTGTTGCTTTAGATTAATAGTTATTTGCTGTTTATTACATTATAAACTGTAAAAGGTAAACAATCATTTATATATCTTCTAAATACAGAACAATAGGTAGCACGAATTTATAGAGCCATTTATAATGGTATTGTTTCAGATTTTGAGCATAAGTGTATTAGAGCTAGTGTACACGACGTTTATCGAGACTCATTCGTGAGAAATAATTTAAAACAAAACGAAATACAGCGCAACATACTCAACAAATTATACATACAGAGTTCAATCTAATATTTTGACAGAAAGATCAGTCTCCGTAGAGACCGTCAAAAATTGCCATAGCCGACTATATTTCAAGTCGTCAAGGCGGGGTATTGGGTAAAGTTTTCAACTAGCAATAATCGCGCCTCGGATAAACCTCATAGGCTACGATACTGCCACTGCGCAAAGCTAACCTCCTCTCGTCTGGTATCAGTAGACGGATTCATGTGATTAACATACCCGCTAACGGTAACAAGTAAATGACCACGTAGTTAAAGCACATAAGGTTTTTTGATAACTATACATAAATACATTCAACCACACAAACCGAACACTGACTAAAACATGTTAAGAATAATTAACAAAAAAAATCTTTAAAAGAAAATACTTCTAGAACGCAGTGCATTATGGGAACAAGCAAGTAGAAGCCAGGAGCCAATCAGACGCGAGAGTTTTCTCAGAAACGTTTTGGTATGTCACTACCGAATCTGTGTCACGCATACGCGTGGCCCGAACAATATGAAGATATATAGACCAACAAATCATGTCAACATGAATTTTAATTGTAAACGTGTTCAAGAAACTAACGTTCGGGAAAGCCACTGATGTCAGTTTTGCACTGTAGCGTACACACTTCCTCATAGCGTATCTTAGCTGCTGACGTCATTACGTAAGCAGGCAAAAAAGTGCACGTGATACAAAAGGAGATTTTTTTTAATTAGGT
>JAOVVA010000010.1:2997964-3054633 GCA_028565275.1 Leiocassis micropogon
TCCCCCATCCCACCCCCGCTGTTAAAAAAAAAAGTAACTCAGTAACTTTTACTCTGAGTAAATTTTTAATGAGCTACATTTTACTTTTACTTGAGTACATTTTTATAAGGGTAACTTTACTTGTACTTCAGTAAAAGTTCACTTAAGTAGCAGTACTTTTACTTAAGTACAAAATTTTATTACTCTTTCCACCTCTGGTGGTGGGCATATGTTGTTGTTGTTGTTAGTCTTTCAGCTGCTCCCACTGAGTGGTCACCACAGCGGACCAACTGATCCGCAAAACAACTTGGCATAGATTTTACGCCGGATGCCCTTCCTGATGCAACTCTCGCATTTTATCCGGACTTGGGACCGGCACTGCACCCAGCGACTGGGTTTTGGGCAATGTGGTGGACATATCATGTGTGACAATACAATTTGAATCCTGGAATATGCCTGTGCCATCAGGGAAGAAAAAACTCTATATAAGTAATAACCTGATCATTCAGTACATTCACATAATGCCACATAACTTTGCTGAGTCTAGACCTGACCAGCTGAAGCAACCCCGTATCATAACACTGCTTCCAGAGGATTGTACATCAGTCACTATGCACTTCATGTGCTTCCCTTCTTACTCTGACACACCCTTTGCACAGATCACTCTGGAATAGGGTCAACCTGAACTCATTAGACCTCATGACCTCCGAAGTCCAATCTTAATGCTCCCTACCAAACTGCGTCTAGTCTCTCTAACAAGTGGTTTTATTAGGGCCACGCAGCTGTTTAGTCCCAATCCTGTAAGTTCGTATCACATTGTGTGTATGGAAATGCTCTTACCTTCTTACTATGTTCTTTAAACTGTTGATTTTTTTTACTACGAAACTTCACCAAGTGTTTAAGTGATCTCCATTTTTTACCAACCACATTTCTTTCAAAAGTTGACGGTTTAGTACTAACCTTCCAGGTTTTGATGATGTGTTGAAGGGTTCTTAACCCAGTTCCAGTCATTTCAAATTTCCTTAGTTGTATTCTTTGCTTGATACGGGTACTGACACTTTTTCCGCAAGGCAGTGTATATCTGTGCGGGGCTACACTTGTAACGAGCATACCTGTATTAGACATGCTCGAAGTGTAGCCCCGCTCTTACTTACTTCAGGCAGGAATAAGAGCTACTAAGAACTATAGGTTTATTATCCACCTGAAAAAACTCGTGACGAAACTGTAGACGCCAATGATATTAAACAAAGTGCTTAATCCAATACTCCACGTGTAAATGTTTCGTTACGCATTCCTTCACAAACATACGTCATAGACCGTATGTTGAAACAAACATTGTAAACTCGATTACATGAATATCAAATTGTATATTGCATGGATTTTCACGCACTACACTATTACGTCTATTTTTAAACCATTAGATCAGTCTCCGTAGAGACCGTCAAAAATTGCCATAGCCGACTATATTTCAAGTCGTCAAGGCGGGGTATTGGGTAAAGTTTTCAACTAGCAATAATCGCGCCTCGGATAAACCTCATAGGCTACGATACTGCCACTGCGCAAAGCTGACCTGAAGCCCTCGTAGACAAGAAGATGTACTCAACTGATTAAAATGTCTCTTCATGGTAACCAGTGAAAGAAACACGTAATTAAATTATAAAAACGTATAATAAACATCGATTTATCCACAATAAACTACACAGTAGTATAAACACAGATCATCCTATTAATTATTAAATTGTTTTGGAAAATGTGCAGCGCCAGGAGATATGCGTTCGCATTGCATTATGGGACACGGGCAATGTTAGCGGGGGGCCAATCAGAAACATGATATCTTAAAGGGAGGTTCTGTAACTAATGCGATAAATTTTGTTGAATGTTTCTCGCATTTTACACAATTTAGAAAACACAATGTGTTTAGAAAACGCATAGGCGTCGATGTAGCAGCTGTCTCCTGTTTTCGGTGCGTGAACAATTCCTGTTTTACGCTTTTGACTGCCGATGTCATCACGGAGGCGCGCAAAGAAGGTGCACGTGAAATGAGATCTTATATATAAAAATATTTTATAAAATTATATAGTTATATTGATAAAATAACAGCAATGTGTATGATATTAAAATATAGGTTATTTTTGTTTGTTTGTTCTTAAAAAAAAGTGAGTTCGTTAGTAAATGTGCGCCATGCATTTTTTTTTTTACTTCCGGTATGTAAAGGTCGCCATTGTACCATTAGATGGCAGTAGAACTGCATGGAGTTCCAATTCCTTTTTTCTTTTCTTTTTTTAAACACAAGTGAGTCATAAATTTTCCACCTAATGGGTTAGTGTGAAGTTATTTAAGGTGTTTTGTCAAATGGGGAACAATGTAAAAAGTTTTACAATGTTCCTTAAACTATACAATTTTTTTTACAAGTTGTTTGAGTGTTAAATGATACAGTATATTTGAAATAAATATTTACTTTGTTTAATTCTAGACCAAGAAATGTGGTCTGTGTTTGTTCCTTCAACTCTCCCATTGTCGTCCTTGCAAATGGTTTGAAAGATCAACCACCATTTGCATTATCTAAGCATGACCTGATTGGCTGTGCTGTCAAGACCTGTCCAATCTTTTTTAAAGAGTCACGGAGCCACATGCTGACAGGGACAGTGATTGAGTAGACAGGTAACTTCCATCTTTACAGAATGCTAGATCTTCCAACTTGTGTATAGTATCAATAAATACATGAGTAGTATGTCATAAGACTGTTGGTTATTAACTAGGTAATACATGTTCATTAAAGATGCCATACGTTTTCTTTAAATCATACGCCAGGTCATATTTAATGCTTACATAATTTACATTTGCTGGTAACGAAGTATTTAACTTTTTTATGTCATAAGTGTGCTCTTAGAAATTATAATGATACACACTGTACAGCAGAATACAATTGTCTCCATCAGCAATGTTTATAAATGTATCTTTCTCTTATAAATGGTCAGTAAAATAAATCTATGACATCCAAATAAATAAAATCACAAAATTATTATTATTCATTCCATCCCTCTAGGCACTTCTGTAGTCCAACTAGAGACTGTGGAGGTCAATAGTGACCACTGTATTTATTCCCATTTTTACGACCGTGGTAGGCCCCCTGGACAACATTAACATGCGCATTCACACACTGCAGGCAATCTGCATGTCATTGGACTGTTGGAGGAACCTGGAGGAAACCCACCAAGCACAGGGAGAAAATGCAAACTCTGTGCACACAGACCCTGAAGTGGGAATTGAACCTGGACCCTGGAGGTGCAAGGCAACTGTGCTAACCACTAAGCCACCGTGCCGCCCATTATTAGTATTATTTATTTAAATCATGCTAATCAATTTTATCAAATTATATTTTGTCTAGAACTAAGGACAAACATCAGAAATGCTTCTGGAAAACCTGAGTGACATTTTATACAACAATGAGCAACACATATTATTACATACCCAACACCATGTCACTGTAGTTCACTTTTATGGATATGAAAATTTTCTAAATAGATAATGAAATGAAACAAGTTAGAGAAATAAGGATATGCAATCAGTTTGTGCTGGAGGTTTTTTGTTTGTTTGTTTGTTTGTTTTTTATGTTTCTGTCTGGTAAATTAATGCTCAAACTAGGCATTTACTTGACAAAATATCACCAGAAGTATGTGGACACTTGGGCAAGCTCACCTACAGTATATATGCTTGTATAAAATCCAGTTTAACCTCCCAAGACTCTACTGCTGTGTAGATTTAAATTTTTTCTTATTGTTTCTCTTTATTAGAACCTGTTACTGTGAACTTAATTAATGTATCTAAACAGGGAGAAGTTTCACAAAAGAATAATACTCAATAGTCTTAATTTGAGAATTGTCTGAGGATTATATAGACAATATAGTTGGAAAAAATCATTTCATCATATGAGACATCTGAGTCTTAATAGGTTAATTTTAAGTCACTCCATTACTGTTATATAACCTGCTTGAACTGGTGCGCATTTAGATCAGGGCTCTGTGCAGGACACTCAGGTTTTCCACTCCATCCCTTTCAATCCATGTCTTCATGGTGTTGCACAGGAGCACTCTCATCCTGTGACAGCTTTGGGCCCAAAAAATGCAATTTATAAAGTTATGGTATACAATGGCATTCCAGACAATTCCCTTTTTTTTTTCAACTATGTGGCAACAGTGTGATGAAAAACACCTCATATACAGTAGATGGATGGATGCATGGATGGGTGGATGTCAATGTTTGGCCTTATGGTGTATATAGAACCACATTAGTACAAGTCTCAATAAAATTCAACCTAGTGTTATCTTCTTACTTTTATCCATGTTTTACGTCCACATATAACCCCTTGCTCCACAGTTTTAAATGTATGATTTGAATATCATGGCAGCCGTGAATGTCTGTCTCACATCCCTTAGCAGTCAAGTTGTCAGTTTGATTTTCTCTGGTGAGCTCCAGTTGTCTGTCACAATGACAGTGCACACTGGGGGTCTGAGCATTTCTAATTGTGGTGCCAGATTAGGATCCTTCAGCTCAGAAGAATGAACATCTGTTCTATTTTTTCACCCTAAACATTTCCAGACAACTTGGAGTCAGCCTTTGTTGTTGAAAAAAGTATCAATTTCAGAGGCTAAGACTGCTTTTTATTGATATATACCACATTCTCATATATAAAAAAAAAAAAGTTAATGTAAAATCTATAACATATGTAGTAGTTTAAAGAACACTGCTCCTATTGATTTTATGATTGGTTCTCAGACTGTAAAAAGCCTTTGATGATGTGATACATGTTCATGTACGGCTGCCAGAGGAAGGGGATCAGTTGTCAAATGTGTACTTAGTTTCAGCCAATGCACTTCACTTTACAGCAGCACAACTTATGGGAAATTACTACATTAAAGGAAATCAGTTCTTATTTCTAGTCATTTCTACTAAGGTCTACTGTTGCTGCAATCATAAAGACTGTCTTGCGTTGATCCCAGGACTCTTATACACAATCTGTTCACAATCTGCTCATACTGGACATCATAAGTTACTTATACTTTTCTGGGTCTTTATCTTAATGTCACAATTTATTTTCGAAAAATGGTGAAATGTACAGTATATGTACAATTTAGACTATATCATGGATAAGTGTCGACACAAGAGGAAATAGGTCTATGTTTGTCAGTTCTAAACAGTTTCTAAATTGAGAAGTTGACTCAATACTATTGTGGACACTGTTGTCTCATGCTAGACATCTCGAGGGCCTGGCCACAATAATAATATGCAGCTCACAAGACATTGACCACATGATACCACAGACCACAATAATGGAATGCTAGTATGCTACTGATACATGATTTAAGAAAATAACTTTCACAAGGTTACAATAAAATTGACAAAATGGTTTGTGTGAACTTAGAATTACAAAAAAAATTACGTCCTGTGGATGATTTATTGAAAGTGGTGATTTGTATGTTGTATCAACAGGATGTTCAGAGTACTGTACAAAATAGAAAGAAAGAAAAGATGGGTGCCTCCACAAAAGTGTCTTTTGTATTTTTTGTCAGAACATAAAGAGCTACTTTAAGCACACTTTTACAGTTACAGGTCTGAGTGCCTATGGGTTCTGCTCTACTAAAGTAAAGATTCTGGAATGAAATCACACAACAGCAATAACCCCAGGCAATACAGTGTAGCATTAAAAGAAAACTAGCCTAATCCATTCTTTTTTGTTCATCTGTATGCTTTGATAATTTATAATCACACTATCCTCTGCAACCAAGAAGAGAATGCGTTCATTTGGAGCCTGTGTCATCTTAATGTTTCTGCCTCATGATTTCTCAGGAGGTTTTCCATTGACACTATCACTTCTGGCTTGATTTTTAAGGATATAACCTGTATTTATCCACATTTATAACAGTGTAAGTTATGTCTATTGTTAAAGGTTCAACAGAAGTAAAAAAAAAAAAAATTTTGGACTGGAATGAATTGAAACTGACTCACTAACAAATTGTTACCGTGTCAGTTTTATTGTAGTGCTAATGACTTTCAGTCAGTGAGTTTGTTCAGGATAAAGAGAGAATCGTGGTAATGGGCACTTAAGAAGAGTGAATGTCTGTGGTAAAGTACTTACCAGGTTATTTGCTTAGCTTCTTAAGTAGCATTAGCAGATTATATCATTTCATTGCCATCTGCTGACAGAAATCTGCAATAACACTGGGAAATGTTAATGAACTAAATGTATGTTTATGCTGTTCATTGCTCTCTGCATGATCTCCTCACTTTGCTAAAAGTGATTTTTTTTTTCCAAGCACAAGCGGAGCAGTGGATCCTCACATTATTGAGGTTAGAGACAGTAAAAGTTTGGTGAGTATACAGGTATAGAATGCTATTGCAGCCTGCCAGTGCGTACAATCTGCTGGAAACACTGTGTAAACATGACCTTATGAAACACTGAATGAATCAGTGGACTGAAGCTCTACAGAGGTACAGCATGTCCTCTAATCAAGGCATTTCTGTCATATAAATCTTTATGTAGAGTTATCAGCAGTGACAAAATGTGATGTTTAATTCCTAAATAAATCAAACTCTGGATGTAAGACCATGAAGAGAAAAATGATTTAACTAATTGACAAATATATTGTAGCACAAAACATAACATGCCGGATTTTGGTAATGATCCTTGATATCGGAAGCAGTTCTGATGTGAGCATTTACACACTTGGCTTCATTTGCCCTTCACTTTCTCGATTATTTATGACTGATTCAGTGAGAGCAAGATCCTGTAGCCAGCAGACAGCCCTGATAACACACTAGTGCTCCTGTTATTACACCCTTTCCTAAGTACGAAACGTTCTGTAAATGTTTATATTTTGAGATGGGCATGCTGGATATGGATTGCTCATTTTCTGTTCCATACATTTGATAGTGATACTGAGCATGCCTGAGAATGCCTCAGTGTTTGGGGCATTGGTTTAATGATTGAAAGGTTGTGAGTTCAAATCCCAGCAGTACCAAACTACTACTGATTGGGTCCTTGAGTGAAACCGCTAACCCTCATGTAACCTGTTCAGTTCTATCCTGTCTCAATTTGCTTGGGATAAATATGTCAGCAAATGCTAATGTGCACTGTTGACTAACAGGATAATTTTTCAATTATTTAGAAAATGTAATTTAAATCTTGCTTTTATACTACAGTGCTGTAAATTTCTCACATCTTATTGATCTGAAGGGTTTATATAAAACTAGGTATCTGACATTCAAATCTCAATTTATATTAAGGCTTATTCTTATTCATCAATCTTTTAGTAAAGTGCATGAGTGTTTTTGTAAGCCAATTTTCAGTCAGAATTCAGAATTATTAAATTTTTCTTTTTATTTTGGTATGTAAGCACATTCCAGCAATAGGTTGTTTGCATGTAGTGAGTCCTACAAAATTCATAAAAGGGCACAAAATGAACAATAAAGGTCTGTTTTGACTCAAATATTTCTTATAATTTTATAAAAGAACTCTTTTTCGTCAATTTTTGTCTGTGTTAGTGAAATATCAGAAGGATGTGTTTTGATTGTAAAGTAATGGATAAGAGCCTCTGCTATATCTGATAAATGTTGTAAAAGAAATATTTTTTTAAAAATCCATAAAAACCTGGCAGTATATTCAGGATATTATAGTGCAGTGATCCATGCAGATTATACGATCTGAAGTCGATCAAGTTGAAGTTTACGTTAGTTAAGTTTTTTATGCATACATTATACACACTCAGGAGCACGAGTAGGATACAAATAGTTTTCCTCAATCTAATCGATTTCCATGGATACCAAATTTCTTGTGTAAACTCTCATACAATTCCTTCGCATCCAGTTTGATAAATGAGGCCTACTGTTTCTATATTGGAAGCAACAATTTAAAATGACTTCACAATCTTGCATTTTTAAACCTATTCATTTGACAAATATAGACATACATATTTTGGTTGCGGCCAATGTCTGTAAAAAGAGAACAAATATTTAACATTTACAGAGAGAATCCTCAGATTATCCTCAGTAACATGACAAGCTGTATCTTTTAAATACTTATTACCTTTAATAACAGAGCGGAATAAAAGAGGGTGGTGAGGGCTGTCTGACAATTTTAGTTTCTATATAACATAAGTGATAACACACTATGAGGAGGCATTCAAGTCAAACTTGCGATGAAAATCTTGGCAATTAAGGCATAAAAACAAATAAATATTTTACAAAAGCCTTTAAGCACAGTACAGTGATAAGACTCTGCAATAAATGGTGCAAATGTTTCAAAGAAGGCTGTACAGTATGCCCTGAATGATGATCCCAGCTGATCCCGCTCTGGTCGTTCCCATGAATGTTTAGTGAGTGGAACTCTTGATCCCTGAAAATGGATATTTTGTCACCAACTTGCGGAAGAGACACCTCTGTCTGTGGGAACTGTCATTCACACAATTATTCACAAAGATATCTTGAATGTTAGGGGAACTCAGGTGGAAGCTACAGTATTGCCACATCCCCTATACAGTCGCGCCGTTACTCCAAGCTATTTCCACATGCATGGTCCATTAAAAATATTCCTGGGATGGGCCTTCGAGTTCGATTCCCGGGTGATGATGTAACCTCTCGCAGCCGGAGGCCTAGAGGGAGCTAATTGGCCGAGTTCTCTCAGAGGGGAGGGATGAGAGGTACTTAGTGCTTCCACATTAATCATGGTTATACAGCCAATCACGGCCTCTGTGAGCTCACGCAAGGGCACAAGCACACACACACACACACAGATACACACATGGACACACCTCCAAATTTTTTGTTTTTTATTGTGTAAAAACATAATAAAAATCATCTGATCGTAACAGGTCTCAGTACTAGGCAAATACAACCTGAGACAAAAAAAACAAGACAAAGTTTTTGTGCCAGTATTTATTTAACAAAAATGAAAAAGTACGTCCTTACTGCTTTCAAAGGATTTAAGAGAGTAAGTTGCAACCAATGCTGCTAATCATAAGCTCTTTAAAGCGCAAGCAGTACAGATATGTGCCGGCAACTCAGCACAGATCAATGAGGTGTACCTCTATAAAAGAAGAAGTTTTTAGCAGTTTGGAGCATTCAGGTGTTTGTTTGACACAATACCAAGAGGGAAAGACATATGCGGTCTTATGAGTGAAGCAATTGTTGCTGCTCATCAATCTGGAACAGGTTATAAAACCATTTTCAAGCAATTTGGAGGACAACATTCTAGAGTGAGAAAGATTATTTACTAATGAAAGGCATTCAAGACAGTTATTAATCGTCCCAGTACACTCAGCCCAAGGTCAGACTGTGCAATGCTCAGAGAAATACCAAAAAAACACCCAAGAGCTACAGCCCTACAGGCCTCACTGGACATGTTAAATCAAGTACATGACAGCACAATTAGAAGAAGACTGAACAATACGGTTTCTTTGCAAGGGCTACCAGGAGAAAGTCTCTTCTGTCTAAAATGAACACGGAAGCACGAAACTGAATCTGAACAAAGATGGCTGGAACAATATCCTACGGTCAAAAGAAACCAAAATGGAGTTGTTTGGCCCTAATGTGCAGTGCCATTTTTGACAAGAAAAACAAACAGCATTTGCAGCCACAGTACCTGAATGAGCTACAGTATATACCAGAGTGTTCTAGAGGCAAATGTGAGGTCATCTAAAGCTAAAGCTCGGTCAAAATTGGGTCAAGCAACAGGACATTGATCCAAAGCACACCAGTAAATCTACATCAGAATGGGTGAAAAGAGAAGTAAGCTTTTGGAATGGCTTAGTCAAAGTCCAGGCCCTATTAAAATTCTGTGGCAGGACCTTAAGAGAGCTGCGCAATGTTGTGAAAAAGAATGGGCTAAAATTCCTCCACAACAATGTGTGAGACTGATAAAGTCATACAAGAAACAATTACTTCAAGTTATTACTGCTAAAGGTGGATCTACAAGTTATTGAATCATGGGGGTGTCTCAAGTTGTATTTGCTCAGTACCAAGACCTGCTATGATCAGAGAGGGTAGTAATATTTACACATGACTGTAGATGGCATGTCACCCTGTGATGATGTGAGATGGAGTACCCTGACGACCCTACCAAGCACATCATGAGGACAAATTGCTATGGCATAAGTAGACTGCAAAACTTTGTAGAACGTACCTAGGTACAGTAGGAAGATAATACGCTTCAGTGTGGTTAATATATTACACCACTCTGTCATTGATTTTTTTTTTTTCGTATAACAGCACAGCACGGTGGTGTAGTGGTTAGTACTGTCGCCTTGCACCTCCAGGGTCCGGGTTTGATTCCCGGCCAGACTTGATTTCCGACTCTGTGTGCATGGAGTTTGCATGTTCTCCCTGTGCTTGGTGGGTTTTCTCCCACAGTCCAAAGATATGCAGGTTAGGCTAATTGGTGTGCCCAAAAAATTGCTGTTGTGTGTGTGTCTTGCGATGGTTTGGCACCCTGTCCAGGGTGTACGCTGCCTCGTGCCCTAAGTCTCCTGGGATAGGCTTCAGGTCCCCGCAACCCTGAATACAGGATAAAGCGGTATAGATGATGAGTGAGTGAGTGAGCACAGCTGGTCATGTTTTATTACTTAAAAAATATACATCTCTAAATCTATTTTGTCATCCTAATTTCGTTTAAATAAAGATATTTAAAATAAGCAAAATACCATAATTAGTCAATATAATATTTTCTATTTAAAGCCTAAAGTCTATAAATACATTTAACAATCTAACGTTTCTTTTTTCAAAAGAAAATACTAGATAAACCATATTCCATATATTTTTACTTGATAAGATGATCCTTTTTGGCAGTGTTGGTTTGATTGACAGGCATACTTTGTTGACAGTGAAAATGCAATTGCAAACAGACATGCAAAAGTGGTTTATTTTGGCAGGGTTAAAGCATGAGGATAAGAGTGCAATAGCATCTGCAATGATTTATATGGCTTTTTTAATAGAGAAAAATCATACTTTAAATATTGAACATGAAGTGACAAATGAAGTTTGTGTTATTAAAATAAATTTTCAATGTAAATATGTTTTGCAGTAGAATTGAAATCATTTATTGTGATTAAATGATACGCAAACACACGGGAAATATAAATGTCTAATTAGCATTTGAATCAAGTCAGGAATATGTCAAATTATTTTTAAGCACAAAATTTATCAACTAAACAAACAATTTAGCTCTTGCACATTAATGACAAATAAGAAGGGAAAAAATACCCAAAGAAGCCCAGCTGCTTTAATGTCTGTTTATTTCAAGGTGGCAAATAAACAGAGAAAAATTCAATTTACAGAAAAAGATTTTATGTTTCAGGTTGGCTGCATAAAGTGCCCAGTATATGTGACTAATCATTATGCGTTTATTTGGACTTCATAACTTTAAAAGAATTTTATAATCAGGGTTTTTAGTATGAGAATCATGGTTTGGTCTAACTATTCGGGCAAAACTAAAAACTAAATATTTGATTGGACTTTATCTACTTATTATTCCTTCTTAATGCAAATTTAATGTATAAGTTTGTATCCTAACAACGCCATAATAATTTGAGGCTGGAAAGTCAAAAGAGTCAAATTGACCATGCATTCTGTGTTTGGAGAGGCATACTCGCTCTTCTGCCAGTCACAGGTGACAGAAGGCAGATAACTCTTTCCTCAGAGTGTGTTACGCTGAATGATCATGAGCAGCATGAAAAAGATGCTGTTTGTGGCTTCACTCATAGGAAGCATGTGTTAGCCTTTACCCTGTTGGATTAGTGGCTGTTGAACATCTGAGGGAGAAAAAAATATAAAAACATATACAGTACAGTGTAAAGGTCTTGAGCCACACCTCAGGTCTTCACATTAAGTTTGATTCAATTATGTAGATTAAATTAAATAAATTGAAGAAATATTTTACTGCAACAGGCTGCAAAGTGCCTAAAGATAGAATTTAAATATTTGTTGTCTATGGAAAAACCTTATTTCCCCTCTCATCTGTTCCAATCATACAGCATACAGCATCACCAGTACACTAATCACTTGCCTGATCATCTGTGTTTCTCACAGTTCATGCCTTAAGTTAGGGGGTTTTAATGCTTGATTGATTCATCACTGTGTGGCTTAACAAACAAAAAGCATTCTTTTGAATTTGGTCATGTACAGGGACTGGACTGAAAATGAGAGACAAAAAATATTTTTCAGGACTAAAAAAAAACAAAAAAAAAGTCTGGCTATTTGGAAGCAAATATGAAAAAGTGAGGGGTGACTCAAGAGAGAGAGCGAGAAAGAAAGAAAATCTGGTAATTATATTGTATTGTATTGTACTGTATTTACAGTATGTTTAACATATTAGCTAATGTTAGGGACATCGTCTAAGATAAGATTACTTTTAGGAAATTAAAACTTCCTAGCTGCCTATCCATATTGAGTACCTGTATACAGCATTTATAAAGATATCAGTTTACTAGCTTAAACCACTCTCACTATTTAATATATAAGGTATAGCTAGTTATATATAGCTATTTATAGCTATTTATATGTTTATGTTTTAAATATGCATCAATACTGAATCAGCCAAGCTGTTACCACAACAGTGCTGTATTCTAAGTTCTGAATGGTCCAACTATAGTTCCAGCTGCAAAGCCAATCACAGACTTATATTAACGTGCTCGTTCTAACATTATGATTTTGATAGTAACATCTTGAGCAAAGACAATTCACATAAACAGGTTTTTTTTTAAGTCTTATTGTTGATATGCAGTAGTAACAAAAAGTTTTGAGACTAGTTTTGTAACACACAGCACAAAGCTGACGCAAAGTCACAGGGAGCATCAAACTTCATAAGTCAGTGTGCCAAAGGACATTGTCCTGCGTACATCGGGAGCTCTGTAACTGGTGCTATTCTGACCATGTGCATTACCACATCTGCGATTGTCATTATTCAGCAAGTTACAGTAATGCTGCAATGAGTCGCAAGGTGTTTTGAGTGGCACACATGCATCGAGGGATTCAGGAAGACCTTTAACAAGCTCAGCGTCCGAAAATGTCAAAACCATTCTTGTGCATGATGGTCATCGGAGAACAATGTACAACATTGCTGCCATTGTTGTTGTGTCATAAGGAACAGTCCAGGCAATCCCCATGTGTGAATTGAACATGCACCAAGGAAGGAAAAGGAACATTGTGTCGAAGTCTTCCAAGAACTCTGCCAACGTGCCGTGGATGACCCCCTTTCATGTTGAGAATCATTACCAGTAATGAAACTTGGGTGTATGGGTACCACCCTAAGGCAAAGCAACAGTCTTCAAAGTGGAAGAGCCCATCATCTCCATGACCGAAAAAGGTGAGACAGGACAGTGCAAGTGCATGCTCAATTTTTTCCCCCCAACATTTGCAGCATTGTGCATGGAGAATTCCTCCCTAGGGGACAGACTGTCCATAGCGAATTCTACTGCCAGGTTTTAAGGTGTCTGAGAGACGACATACGGTGAAAGCGAACAGATCTGTGCCGCACGATTCTCGAAACTTTTTGATACCCCCTCATACGGTTGTGTTTCTCATGAGATGCATACTGTATTTAGCCTTTTTGGAAGGACAGAGAAAATTAAAAGAGACTGGTTAGGGAGTAAACAGATGATATGGCATCTTATTTTAATAGATGTGCAGATTGTTTGTGTATTTGCTGTGGTACAAGAGGAATGAAAAGACTTCAGGGTAGTAATGACCCTCTAATTTGCACATCACATGATCCCACTATTGATTTTTCTCAAACAGACTGCCCTGAAGTGTTTTATTTAACTCACGTTTGCTAGTCTACACAAGTCAACCACAAGAACACTGCAGAATGTTCTAGTCATGTCACTCTCTGACTCACTGACTGACACCCTAAATTTTTAAAAACACATATTGCAAAAAAAGGACTGGTGTGTTCACTGTGATACATAAGTTACTGTAACAGTGTTGTTGCTTCTGAGTGATTTGTCAGTGCAGTGAATAATGACTAGCTGTCTACATAATGTAGTACATGCTGTAAGAAAATCTCCTGTACCATTTACACACAGAAATCGATCAAATCGTTTCAGTTTTTGACAGATGATGTTTGGAAGCTCTTTACAGTCTTTTTTTTTTTTTTGGCTTTTTTCCCCTTATCTCTTAAACCAAATCATTTTCCATGACAATTAACCACCAAATGGATTGTGTCAAGACATGGTTAGGTTTTGTTTAACCATGTACTTTTACTTTGGTGGTAGCAATCAGGTAATCTGTTTTCTCCATATCTCTATATTATTTGTTACATAATGGAACTGAAATATAATTAAATAGAAATTAAGTTTTGCATTGCCATTGTTCTTGCAGAGCTGAGCATAAAATGTGTAATGATGTGGAACTGGGTTTTACAGCAGTACTTTTGCATATAATAACTTTTACCCCCATTTGAAATACGAGGGCTGTTCACGAGGGCAGGGACTTGTGATGAAATTTCTTGTGAAAGAAGACATAAGAACCCGGTCGACATTTACAGACTTCAAGTACATGATGTTGATTAGCAGCAGTAAAACATTGCAATGATGCAAACATACATGCATGAATGACGATCCCAGCCGAGGTGGCTCAGCGACCACTGCGGTCTTCCTTGTGAACATTCAGTTAGTGGAACGCCTGATCTATAAAAAAAAACTGTACACACACCATTCATGAACACCACTTGCACATTACAGGTAATTCAGCTGAGAGTTATTTTTTACATCCCTCGTACAATCAAAACTCCTTGTTTGACTTGAACCTGCCTTAAAACCTGGCAGGTTGTGACAAGGAGATAGAAAATATAGAATCCTTAACAGCTCTCAAATTTTATCCCGCCTAAGAAACAACTTTTTAGCTATAGAAGAAGAACCATGCAAGAGTTAATAATAATTGGTTACTCAATAAACCCTTAAGGTATCCATTTAATCTCAACTTTATCATTCTAAAAACATATATCATTTTAAGCAAAAACAAAATTCAAATGTTGGAACATATTTACTGTAATGTGCTTCGGCTTCAGCTTGCACACATAGAAAACTCTACATGTAAACAGAACTCATCAAACCCATTAAAAGGCCCTTTCATGTATCCTTTGACTCTTAGCCCATGGATGAAAATAGAGCGTGGCAGATGGCAGAGCCACAGCACTGTTTCAGCATGAGAGCCCAGGCAGCACCCACGCAATACCCACTGTGCCATGAGAGAGAGAGGGAGAGAGATAGAGAGAGAGGAAACCTTGATTTGCATTCTGCCAAGCAGAAACATGAAAATCGCCCTGAAAAATCCACTTCCAAAACCTACTTACTTTAAATCTCAGGTTTCTAAACAGCAGAACTGTCTGCATAAGGGACTTGTAGGTTATAAGTAATAGATATCCTACAGTGGGAATGTACAGCTGGTTTGTAGTTTTTGCACCAAGACTTTTAGGATGATTGAGATAATAGCAGAGTTCTTACACCAGTGGAAATCCAGAAAATAACAGCGCTGCATAAATATAATATTATGATTATATAATATAGATGATTAAAGGGTCAATGCACTTAAAGGTTTCGTGTGTGGTGGTGGTGAAAGGGATTGAGACATGTAATATTTTCATCAGAGTTGCTGGCCAGTTAATTAGTACAGGTTAATTAATATTTGGATTATGTTTCCTGCTTTAGACTTTTGGTAACCTCACTATTTATAGCGCATTGGTACAGACCATTTTATCTGATCGGGTAAAATAAAATAATACCAAAATGGATTTCAGGTTTCGTTCAATTTCTTCTCTGCACCCCTATGTCAGGAACCAACAGATAAAACGAAGGAAATAAGCCTTTGTCACAGAGATTTTTTGGTGTGTGTACAGGAGTCAGTGAAATTGTATACAAGCTTTTTTTTTTATCCTTCTTCAAGTATTGCAATTTGTTTTTCTCGTACAAGAACTGGTTAAAAGAGACTGAGTCAGTGTTGCCAGCTGTTCCTTAGTACTACAGCAGATGCTGTCATGGGTAAACAAAAGCCCTGTAGCCTGTTCATCATGCATGCATGCACTAAACTCTACATTTAAATTTTACATCTGAGCATCAAAACTGACACTGATTTCAGGCTCCAAAAAACAGAACCTTTAGCATATCTGCAATGTATAGGATTTACAGACAGATCTCAGTGAATATTTTTACTGTCATCCTATAAGTATCAACTAGCTAGATCCCAGAGCTTTATCAAAGCGTGAAGTTAGTCCACCACAGGCACTTCAAGAGTCATAAGTCAGAGGGAAAAATCAGTGCTGCGCTCCAATGGCTTGTGCAATGATTCCAGGCCTGCACTTAATAGTATTCATGCCTGAAATAACTTACCTCTGAGTGTGTGATGTGTTTTCTCAGCTCCATTCCCCTCCTGCCATGGCAGCCTTTTCTGTGTCAGTTCTCCATCTGGTGTCAAAGCTTGCCTCCAATTTCAAAGCATCACAGAAATAACACCTATCTGGAGCACCGATCACAACTCTTCCACTTAAAAAGTATGCCAGGTGAAGAGTGAGATTGAATGTTTGGGAAAATATGAAGCCTGAAGTAAACCATGTGGTAAAACAATAGTTTACTAAAATTCCTTCTACCACAAACAACCAGATGAAATAAACTTTGAATCAAGTTACATAACTGGCTGTGGAGTTCAAGCTATATAAACAGTAGGGGGTGCTCACACTATACTGTGCTTTTGGCATACTAGAGGCTGCCAGTTCACTGTGGCCGGAGGTATCACAGGAGTCGAATTTCCAAGTATCAAGGTCATGATGTGATTGGGCAAGACCAGCCAAACCATGCTGATACAGCATCAGATTAAAATAGAAAATGTGTTTAAATGTGAAGGAGGGAAAAAAAGTGTTTTAGTATGTGCTGATTGATTCTGTCCTGCTATCCTGAGGACACAGGCTTACTTCGCCCTTCCCAAATGGATATAGCACTGTATGCATCTCTCTGTTTCTGAAGGATGTCATATGTTGAACAATACACAATCTTGACTGGCCTTGTTTCCTTTCTTTTTGATCTTATTAATTATCCTGAAGCTGTCTGAAGGACATACTACCTTGTTTCTCTGATCATGAATAACCGTACACAGTATATACACAGTGACTTACATACTGTATGGTGCTGTTCCCAAAACAGAACCCCCTCCCTCATCTCTCTCTTTATCAGTCCATCCCTCTTGTCAGCTTGTTTCCAGCTGCTTCAGCACAATGAACCTGACTCAGGCCTGTCAGTCTTCTTGGGGCAGTACCCATCTCTTCCCAGACAGCTGAATTTGCATAACCATAAATCACTTACCCCAGCCCATAGTAACACTGTGTACAACCAGGCACCAGGACACTGTCAGTTCAGATGAATGCCTGCTGGCATGCTGTTCTCCTACTACAGCAGACTTTTCTAAAGGTGCCCGAATTCTCAGGCAGAAAATTATATGCCTTACTCTAGGCTTAATAGAGATTGATATAACAAATAATGATAATAATAATAATACTTGCACTATACATACTTATACGTGTTTGGCAATTCAATAATATTGTAATTTAAAATTTGTAAAACCAATACGTTTACAATACTAGGCAAAGAACGAGACACAATAATGTAACACATAGTGCTGTAACAGGTGCAATGTGAATCTACTAACTGAATGTTGCAAACCCCCTTTGTTTTTATAATAAGCTCCACTCTTCTGAAAAGGCTTTCCTCTATATTCTGGAGCATGGCTATGGGGATTGGTGTTCAGTGGAAGATTCTTTCTGTGAAGGTTAACAGAAAACATGACAGTATCATCATGTATTGCATTTGTTATTGTTAAATAGCAACAAATCATTAATATTATACAGTATTTTGATTATTTGATGAGCATGGCATACAATACCTTCTGACTAAGATGTTATTATAGAAACAAGAATGCAGACTTTGGTAAAAAAAAAAAAAGACAGAGGAATATAAGAGGAATAAAACACTATATACAATTCTATAAAAACAAAAATATCACACCACCTTGGTTTGGATTATTTTCTTATATACCACCATGCATCTTTTGTGTATGATATGTAGATTGACCAAGAGCTCATTAAAGGATTTCCTTGGAAATTAATTAAGGGTATACAAAAGAAACATCAAAGAGGAAAATCTGATGGATTAATTCTTGGTTAAAGATTCCAGGTTTTGGAACAGACCTGAGTCTAGAAAGCCAGTGAAAAATTCTAAAAATCATAAGGAACTGATTGTATTTCGACTTTTTATTATTTCATGCAAATGCAAGGGAGACAAAAATACTAAATTAAGGTAAAATGAATAAAAGCTAAATGCAAAAGATATCTTTAGGGTTCTGAACATCACAGGGTCTTAATCTTTTAGAGGAAAGAATGAATAAGAAGAAGCAGTAGAAGACTGGGGTGGTTAGACTGGGGGATGAATGTGTAGGGAGGAGACAGAGTGATAACTCCTAAAGAAGTAGCGCCATAATCAATAAGTACAGCATGGACTCAGCGAGTGATATACATTTGTGCCAAAAAATATTGATTGCAAACTTCATATTTACAGCCACACTGTGGGGCAAAGAGTACTGCAATATATTGCTCATGACTCACAGAGATCAACTTCTCACTGTCCCATTAGGGTTCGACGGATCCCTCCCAGGCTGTTAAACTCTGACAGGTGACTGAGGCAGCAGATTCAATTTGGCTCACTGTACACTATTAAAGAGTGAAAAAAATCTTGGTGAGACACTTGCTTATCTCACCAAGGAAGCAGCCAAGGAAATTTGCTATAGAGGATCTAGGTCAAATCATATAACATATAATTAAGATCAAGCATGGGTTGAATAAATGTGGGTATATTACATTTGTTTCTATTTTAAAAGTACTATTAGTTAAGGATTAGTTCCACATTTATAAATGATGTACTATGGCTTAGATTTTTTGAAAGAAAACCATGGCTTATGAAAGCACATTTAAGTTTTCTACTTTAAAAACATCTCATGGGCAAATCCTTCACGCCGGATAATCAGAAATAATGCCAAGTCAATATTTTAATCAGAGGTTCAGGTTTAAATGGCTGATTTGTTAAGACAGGCTTAAAATGAAGTCATGCAACATGACACGAATTAAAATGAAACTCAGATCAACAATTCATTGATTAGATCATCCCCGGAGTCTTACCAGGAGACCCTGACCAGAATGAACCGCTTACTGAAGATGAATGGATGGATGGATGATTAGTCAGGTTTAGCACGTCTCGGTATGATTAAAGAATGACCCAGAAATCATACAAAAGACTAATCTTATTTTATGTGTGCAAATAATTCTGTGACTTTAAAAGGAGTACTGTAAAGGAATGAGATAAAAAGAGCAATGGCCTAAAAGCTTCAAGGCCACTCAGAGCCTCCTCCAGAGCAGTGAGAGTTAAAGGAGAGCTCATTCGTATGTTTCTATGGTAAAGCTTAATTTGTTTGCCTTTTCCATCGGTTACATCTCTCCCGGCACTCTTCACCACGGAGAGAAGAGAGGAGAGAACAGCTCCTAGCCCTCTCTCTCTCTTTTTATCATACACACTCCCTCTCTCTTATGCCTTCTCAGACTTTCTCTCCCTCTTTCTCACTCATCTATCTCTCCCTCCCTTCATCTCACACACTCGCGCTCTCTCTCACTCACTCTCAGACTCTCTCTTTCTCTTCTTCCTTTACTCTTCACTCACTCGCTCTCACTCTCCCACTCACATACCCTCTCTCTCCACCTCAAGCTCACTCACTCTCAGACTCTCTTTCTCTCCCTCCTTCGCACTATCTCTCTCTCTCTCCATCTTACTCAACCCCTCTCTCTCACACCCTCTCAGATTTTCTCTCCCTCACTATCTTCTTACTCATCTATCTCTCCCTCCCTTTATCTCTTTCTCTCCCTCAGACTTTACTGTCGCACTCCTTTCACTCTCCTTCCTTCATTGTCCCTACCTCCATCTCTTTTTCACCCAACCTTTCACACACTCCCTCTCTCTCAGATTCTCTCTTGCTCGTTCTCCCTCTCTCCCTCCCCCCTCTCTCTCTCTCTCTCTCTTTTAGACTCTCTGTCTCTTTCCCTCCCTTTCACACACACACACACACACACACACTTTCTCTCCCTTCCTCTCCCTCTCTCTTTGCCCCCACCGTCTTGTTTTCAGAGCAGCAGGCAACACTTCTCCTCCGTATAGGCTACGTTAACGGCGGGTAGCCCGGATGTGGATGCGAGCAGGTCTCGCCTCCGTCGGTATACACACACTCTCTCACACTCACTTACGCACTCACACACACACACACACAGACAGCGAGCACACCTGGACGCGTCATGTGACCCGCTACCTGGGCGTGGAGAGAGAAAAACTGACTGTTATTCTGCCTCGATGCTTTTTTGTTCTTACTGAATGGGAGGTTCAGGCTGTGACTGCGCTCTGTGCCCAGTGCTGCTTCTCTCCCTGCTAAAGTAACATGTGAACTTTTTTTTTTTTTTTTGGCGACATTTTTGGGGGAATTTATTTCTCGCTTTGTTTATTTCGCTTCTTTGTATTTTTTGAACCAAGCCGCTATTTGGAGGTGTTTGTGCCGCTTCAGCCAAGGTGAGTAGAGTGGGGCGTGTGTGTGTGTGTGTGTGTGTGTGTAACTGAAATGATAGTATTGCGCGCTTTTTCAAAACAGAAAGTAGCAAAGGCGCGCGGTTCATACACGTCTTTTTTTTTAAAGCTTTGTTTTGCGAGTTGGTCTCGTGCATCAGTCGCGTGCATCATTAGGACAGGCTGCGCGTGAAGTGTCACATGCGCGCGCGTGTATTACTGCCACGTTGGGCGGCTTCCTACTGTATCTGTTTATTGTGCCATATTAATGCCCATTTGGTGCTCCTGGGACAGTAGACATAAACATGGTCTTACATACCCAAGTTTATGGTCTCTGGTAGACCTGGGAAGTGTTCACGCCGTGATTGAAATGGAAACAATGCATCCCGACGTGTGTGACTGCTCCCCAACACAGGTTTTGTTGTGTAAAGGCTTTCCATTTTTATTATTCTCCATGATCAAAGTCAACACTTCTGCTATTCTACAGCATGAGTGATGTCCTACAGTGTGTCAAACTTTACTTCCACCCACATGAATATACAAGATTCCGATTCAGAACTAATCCTTAAACTTGTACCACAAATAAAAATAAAAGGAAAGAAAGTTTCGTCTTCCAGATATTTCTAAAAGTCCAGTTGCTTGGATGATGCTGAACATCCAGCAATGAACTCCCAAAGCTTCCAGCCTCATGCCGCTTCCTCTCATATTGTATATTGTACTTATGAGATACCAACAAGAAGGCGGCGACGAACGTGGCATATTCGTTATCATGATTGCCTTGTACCTGCATGAATGGAGGTTTGAATCTCATCTCCATTCTGTGTGAGAAGCTTGTGTGGTCTCCCTGTGTTTGATGGGTTTCCAGACAATTCAAAGACATGTGTTGTAGGCTGATCAGTGTTTCCGAATTGGCAGTAATGTATGATTGGGTGTGCGAGTGTGTGTGCACCTGTAGGTTGCCAGAGGTCGGGCTAACTTCCCTAAAAAAATGACCTTTAATTCAAAATGATAGGTCATTGTGGCCCACTGTCTCTTAGAGATGTCAGCGAGGATAAATGGAATGATGGATGGATGGGTGGGTACAAAAAGATTTAAAAAAAAAATCTTTTGAGACCGCGTATGCGTTTAGTTTTTTTGTTGCTCAACAAATGCTTTCATTATTCATCAGACTGTCTCTTTATATGCTTAGACTATCTGGAAATACTAATCTATAAGTGCCGAGTACTAGTCCTAAAGTTACCACTGTCCATCAGCTGCTTCCCGGTGCTGGATTCATCCAGCATGCTTGTGTATTTGTGTGTGCGTGCGCAGAAGATGATAGAAAGCTTCTTTTTAATGCGCTCGTTAGTTCTGGTGCTGAGACAAAAGAGCCAGACAGTAGGTCCCATTCAGGGATGTCTGAGGGTTCTGTGTCTCTTTGCCCCTGGCACCATGTACCATGTGCCTTAAAACCGAGACCATAGATCTCTGACCAAAGATGCAAAGCTTTACTATATTAGAGAAACTGCCTGTTGGGTGGGATTAACCTCATTAAATGATAACATAAATAAAATGCTGTCATGAGAAAGAGGTTTTACGAGGCTGCTCTCTTGTTCTTTGTTTCTGCGCGGGTGTGTGTGTGACAAGGACTGGGAGTGGCACCAATTGCTCTTACTCACTGGACAGTGAGGGGCATCCTGCCCAAGCATAGGCCATCTGTGCATGTAACTTTCTCTTACAGATTTTTTCACCATGTACACACCATGACGCACATGTTAAAAAAATTATCTTTTTTGTCAAGGTTGTTTATTTTTCAAGCTTTTTTTCTGCTCATGGAATAGATAGAAATGCAGTCTATTTTCTTATCAGAGGCATAAAGTGCCGATGAATGATTTCTCAATAACGCAAAGCTTAGAATGACCTCATTCACCTTCAGTCTCTAAGCTTTTTTCCCCTCAATCCTATCTCCATATTGTCATTAATGTCATAATATGTTCATTACTCACAGTCACAGTCAAGCAGTTTTTTAGTTGTTGAGTTGACCGCTTTTTTTTTAAACAACCCAACGTCTTATACAAAAGTAAGAACAAGGTAAGAACAAGGCAACTTCGTGTTATTTGTACCTATAAAACAGTGGACTTCTTGTTTGTAAGCCTCTTATTTTCCATTTCTCTTCTAGAATGGCTCAGTACAGACCAGGCTATACTTTACCTTCCCTTTTACTGCCGTTCGGTAAATTGCTGTCATTTTAGGATCCGTTGATCTTCTGCACGCTCAGAGTTGTTTAATTCAAAGTGAGTCAGTTTTACATTGAAGTAAAGGATGCAACTAAAATTGCACACTCAACAACTGATGTTTTATCTTGACATACTACATCACTCTTAACAGCTTCAGTGAGTAATACATCATATCACAAGCTCGGCAAAAAAATAAGAATCATGGTAAAGATAAGGTGGGCAACATTCTATTTTTTATATTAGTGTAAGCACGTTTACTAAATTTGCACCAATCTGTCAAATTCTCACTTGGTCTTTTTTCATTATTAAGAAAATGATCAGAATTAATAAGTAATAAATGTCAGTTTATAGTCTATCTAAACTAAGCTTGAAGCTTGACAGCATGAAGGCGTGTACAATGTTTATTTTTTACTTTAGTTTCTGTTTCATACTGCAACGACTAAACTTGTACTTGCCCAACTTGTTTTTTTATTGTTTTTTTTTTTTCCGTTTACAGATTATATCACTCTAAATAAGCAGATCTTAGTGGGTGATGACTAACACTTCCTATCTAATAAAAGCAAGCTACTTGGTTGGACCCCCTATTGCCTTATATGCCTTTGTGGCATAGATTCAGCAAGGTGCTGGAAACATTCCTTAGAGGTTTTGGTCCATATTGACATGATATTATGATGCAGTTGCTACAGATTTGTCGGCAGCACATCCAGGATGCAAATCTCCCGTTGCAACACATCTCAAACATGCTGTACTTATGACTGTTGAGGACATTTGAGTACAGTGAACTCGTTGTCATGTTTAAGAAACCAGCTTTAAAAGATTTTTGCTTTGTGCCATGGCTCGTAATCCTAGGGTCATAAAAGGATGGACACAGTAGGCAACAATACTCGCATAGGCTATGGCATTTAAACAATGCTTAATTGGTACTAAGGGGCACAAAGTGTCCAGAGAAAATACTACCAAATTTGTTTGTTAAATTTTAATCCTACCATTCACCTTCTACCATGTTAATTTTGCAGCAAAACTTGAGACTCATCAGACCAGGCAGAGTTTTTCCAGTCTTCTACCGAATTTTGGTGAATCCATGTAAACTGCAGCCTCAGTTTACTGGCAGGTGGATTTGTGTGTATGTGTGTGTGTGTGTGTGTGTGTGTTTATATATATACTACCAGTCAAAAGTTTGGACACCCCTTCTAATTCCATGGTCTTTCTTGAGTTTTATTTCTTCTACATTGTAAAAAGTGCTGAAGGCATTAGTCTTCCTGGGATGGTCTTCATGAGAGCCAGTTTCATCATGGTGCTTGACAGGTTGTGCAAATATACTTCACCATTCTGTTTTTGTAAGAACTATTCCAGAACAGCTGATCTTCGTGTCTCAAAAATGACAACTCATGACAACAGTTGTTTACTGTTTTCACTTAAATAACTAATGCCATATGTATTATTTTATAGTTTTGAAAAGAAATCCAGTATTCTAGAATGTAGAAAATAAATCCAAACTTGTGTCCAAACTTTTGACTGGTACTGTACACAAAGGAGTTCCCAGAGGTCTTGAGTGCTTGTTGGCTGCTTTCCTCCTGTCCAACACATCTCAAACCATCTCAACTGGATTTAGAGTGGGTAATTGCGGAGGTCAGGTCATCTAATGCAGCACTCCATCACTTTCCTTTTTGGACAAATAGCTCTTACATAACCTAGAGGTGTGTTTGGGGTCATTGTCCTGTTGGAAAACAAATTAAAGTCCCACTAAGTGCAAACCAGAAGGGACGGCATGTCACTGCAAAATGCTGTGGTAATGTTGTCTTTGCTGCAATTTGACCATGAAGGTCTCCTCTGAACAGTGGATGTTGTAATGCTGTATGTCTGCTGCTTGAACGCCGAGAAGCATTTACGGCATGTGGGCTCTTCTCTTAGGTGCTGTAAATCGGTGGTTTCTGAGGCTGGTCATTCTAACTTATCCTCTGCAGCAGAGGTAGCTCTTTGTTTTCTTTTCCTGGAACAGTCCTTATGAGAGCTAGTGTCATCATAGCATTTGATGGTTTTGGCGACTGCACTTAAGGATACATTCAAAGTTCTTGAGATTTTTGGATTGACTGACCCTTATTTCTTAAACTAATGATGGACTCTTTACTTAACTGAGTGTAGGGCTGTAGCTATCGAATATTTTAGTAATCGGGTATTCTACCAAAAATTTAATCGAGTAATCGGATAAAATGTACTTTTGCTTAATTAAACAGCACTGTAAAGTATATAAGAGAAAGATTAACTGGTTTTCTTTTTAGAAAAACCAACTTTTATTTTTTAAATGCGTACAGCATTTTATCAAAAATAAACATTGTCATTATTCACAATATAAGGAATAGCTTATACCCCTATCTCACCTATGCGGTTTGACTCGCGGTGAGATGCAGTGTTAGGCACCGTGAGCCGCCGTGATTACCCGCTGACATTCCGCGAAGTTCTGCAAGGTCCGCAAGCTTCCGCGAGGACCGCCAAAAAATGAAACACGTTAAATTTTGTAACATGTAAAAAAATTTTAAAAACATTTTTCGTGCAAAAAGATGGAAATGTAATCGCAGTGCCAAAACTCGTGCTGAATCATGAACCGTACTTCCGGCCACCGCGCGAAACCGCGTAGGTTAGATAGGGGTATTAAAGTTGACTGAGATTAATTAAGTGCATTACAGTGCCATAAATTCTTATTTTAAAGCCTTTTCTCAGATGCAAAAACTAAAAAAAAGGTATTTCAAATGACTTTAAGTTTTAAAAAAACTAAGGCACACATTGAAATAAATAATACAATAAAATACAAAATACAAAAACACTAAGGTGTGCAACTAAACTTTCAGAACTAAAAGTTTCAAGATCTACAGCTCAGGCATAACATATAAGCCTTTACTGACAATTTCTGTCGTTTTCTCTTGCTGGTTTCTTCATCTCTTGGCTCGCTGAGAGCTTTATCGCTCCCTTCCATTTTGCAGCCCGCAACTGAACGCTCCCTCAAATCAATACACAGCTAACTGTTTGCGGTTCGTTCCGCCTTGTGGCTGACGTAAGCGCTTTTTCTTCGTTGGTGTTTACTGGCGGCTTGCATCTGGAAGCGCACTTTGTCAAAAGCGCGCTGTCAACAAATAATTGCGCAAAAACATAATGCAAGCTTGTCAAATTAATTAAAAGAAGCTTCGAGCCAGAAGATGTTGCCTCGATCATTTTTTGTAATCGAATTACTCGAGTTACTCAAGAAATCTTTTCAGTAGGGGTATTGACACTTTACCCACCCTTCCTCTCCACAAGACACCTGATGGTCTAAAGCATGTTAAGAAGGCAAAAAATGCCACAAATTAACTGTTGACAAGGAACACCTGTGAATTGAAAACCATTCCAGGTGACTACCTCATGAATCTGCTGAGAGAATTTCACGAGTGTGCCAAGCTGTCATCAAAGCTAAATGTAAGTACTTTGGACAATCTAAAATATAAAACATATTCAGGGTTGTTTAACACTTTTTGTTCACTACATAATTGCAGAAGTGTTCTTTCGTACTTTGGATGTCTCCAATATTAATGTACAATATTGAAAATAACAAAAATAAAGAATGTGTCCAAAATTTTGACTGGTACTGAATATATAGTACATATAAATACACACACTGATCAGCCATAACATCAACCCCATCACCAGGTGAACTGAACAACACAATACTGATCACCAAATATACACCAGCAAACTGGTGATAGGATCATGGGAACCCAAAGCTCATCTGTGTCCATGATGACCAAAGACCAGTCTGACAGAAAAGACAATATATTACAAATTACAAAAAAAGTCAATACTGCCCATGGTAGAAAGGCACCAGAACACCCAGTGCACCACAGTCCTCTGTGCACACGGCCTAGGGTTATGTTATAGCTGATCAGTGTGTATGTACTGTATGTCTGTATGTACAACATATATACGTATATACAGTATATACTGTATATATATACTTGGCTCATAGTCATGCCTAATTTGTAGTGTTGGTCCACAGCTACTGAAGTTTTACAAGGCATAGCTTTGTTTTAGGCTTTTAGGCTTATATATGTTAGGTCCTGTCATTAAATCTATAACAGAAATGCTATAGAATAAAACTCCTTCAAAAGTGTTCAAAGCTCTTTTCTAATGACTAGAGGATTTTTGAACTGTGTCCCTGCTAAAGAGCTGCTAATGGGCCTATAAGAAAGTCTCTTAACCCTCCAGTGCTCATCAGTATGCTCAGATTGTAATCTGATAAGTCATTTGGATAGGATTGCTACATTTTGGATTAAAGCACCTGCCAAATGAATAAAAGTCCATTTTTTGAAGAGACAGAGTAAGTGTCAGAACCCGGTTCTAACAGGAATTAGTTATTGAACGCTTGTATTTTAAAGCTGCTTAATCCAGCTTTTAAATCCATGCCCCCTGGGATCTGAAAAACCCTGGTCTAATTGCACTTTTTGTTCCCCTACCAAACAACACGGCATGGCTTGGTTAATTAACCGTGATTCTGCATTTTGTTATTGTTTTCACTGCCAAGTGACCCGAAACGTAACCAAGAAACCATGCTGGATTTGGTTGCTCTTATTGTTTGAGTAAGAAGCATAATGAACAGGGACATAGATTGGTCAAACATGTAGGCGAGTCTGACTTGTCTATTGAAAAGTATAGCAGAACAATCTTTAGCCATTTTAATTAATTGTTTTTATTTCAATATTGATGATATTTGTTATACACGATCCACATAATGCATCTTCATGGGAACTGAATACTGTTTGTTCAGTGCATAGGGTGTAACATTGGTGTACATCCTACCCACTGATCTATACGTACATCAAAATAAACAGTTTGACAGCTAAATTTTATTTTTGCTTTTTTGATAAACACAAAGTCTTTTTTATTAAATGGAGAAAGAAGTATTGCTAAATAATAGAAAATAATATTTTTTGCATGTTTTCTGTGAGTCACGAGGGAACTAAAAAGCACAAAAAAAGGCAAAATATTATACCACAATGTTTTGGTGTTTTATAAGTGTAAATTTTGTGTGATTTTGCAAAACGCTATAATTCCATCTCAAATAGATTTGACACAATGAGTAATCTGTTCGTTGAGCTTTAATAAATAAATATAGCAAACTCATTCTTTGATTGTGATTTTGTATTGAGTGAAACAGAAAGTAGTGGAAGCAAACTAGATCAAAGAAAGGTTTTGCTACCTTTTTAATTTAAAATATTTTGGAAGAGAGCATGAAAAACATTTTAAACAACACAAAAACCTCAGTTTACAGCATTGTCAGCCTCCTCTACTACTTATAGTTTCATTAGTGTAGTTGGCCACAGCACCTTATCATACTTCACTTATGTGCTGTTTAACTTACGTTTGTGCATTGTCTGGCCCAATAAAATTATAACATACAGTATGTAGCTCAGAAGAGTAGCAAACAAAAGCAGACACAGAATCAAACAGCTTGCCACACACAGCGACTGCATCTGACGCAAACTTTGCACATCTTAAGAGTGCTGTAAAGTTGTATCTAGCTTAATTTGAAATAGAAAATAGCTGTTGATAGGAGCAAGAGGGAAAAAAAGAAACAGTTATTTATTTGGAAGCGAAAAAGAAGGTTGCACTAAACACTAACTCTACCACGGTGAATATAACTTTGTTCAGTATATAACATGCTATTCAAACAACATCCAAATTGGATAATGTTTTATTTAAAAGAACATATTGCAGATTTTAAACTTGTACTCCATTAGTGCTGGCAATGGCAGCAACAGAATGTAAATGTTCTTTTTCTTGGCTTCAACATTCTCCAAAAATCCATTTATCTCACTCATGGTAACTGCTGCTTTGCACCGCTCATAGTTTTAATTTACTGATCATGTGACAGAAAGAAGCAGTGCGATTGGCTTGTTAGAGTGTGCCTGCTATTTGATCGAAAGTCTGGGACCTACCTGTTGTGTTTTGTCTAAAATATGGAAGTTCAAAGCTTCCAAGAGAATAATACAAAATGTTTAATATTTGAAAACCACTATTTAACCTTCTTTTAGAAGCTTCGAGTAGAAGTCTAAAAATTAATCTAATTTCATTTTGCTGTCAAACTATCCATATACAGATTGAGAATTTCAGTTTTCTAAAATACACAATTAATTATTTTTGTATGTCGTTGTCTTAGTTGCCTTAATAGCATATTTTTTTTAATTGTTTTAGTATTTGTGATTGCATTCAAGGAGATGCTTGTTTAATAGTTTGACTCTTGGCTGTGTATGGGTCACGTTCTGCCTTTCATCCTGATATCAACTTTATTTTATTTTTGAAGAAAACTATTTACTTGGCAAGTAATATTTTCTTAAATTTTGATTCTGACATCTTCATACTTTGTCACGCACTATGCCTGGATGTATCAGCCTGAATTTGCATAACCGCTATTAGTTTAACCGAACAGTTTTTGTAAGTAGGTAAGATGTAATGTCTATTGAAAAGCTATTTTTTCTTGTCTTGGTTTATATACAGTCACAACTACTCATGTTTCTTTAAAACTTGTCCTAGATAGTGTTTTAAAAGTTATCTCTCACAGTGACTTGACATAAAAGGATACTTGATCAGGACATAAAATGATATAGTAAAGATAATAATATCCATGAATGGACATGAAAATGCCTGATCTTTACAAATAAGACTTTTTTGTTCAAAGCTCTTCCCATTTATATTCTGCTTACCGTAGCATATTTTTTTGGTTCCTTTTTTTGATCCGTTCTACTCAGAAGCTGGTCCTAGAACAGAAAGAAAAAAAATCTCTAAACTAATGAGGAATTTGTAGCAATTGTGCCCTGTAGTTCACCCCCACTTTTCTCATTCAGCCATGAGCTCAGTCATATCTGATGGTGGGAAATGGAAGAGATGAGGTGAGATCACACACATTCTCACACATACACACCAGCAGCTGGCATTGCCGGTGTGATCCAGTCTGGGCTTGACGCCCACTCATCGTCCACAGTCTTTAAACACCACCATCTTACCATAAACGGCATATAAGCCAGAGCACAGTGCTCTTACTTCTTCATAACACTCACACAATCATGTTTAGTTAGTTTTTGGTTGAGTATTAAAATTAATTTGATTTAGTTTTTTGTTTTTTTTCTATAAAATTTATTGTCTATATAAATATGCTATACATAATAGGAAAACTCATGAAGTGTGTGGGATGGATCTACACACACACATGCACACACACAGAGAGTCAAACTCAGCCTAGAGGATCGTGAGCTCTTGGTTCAAAGGGTCTGGTTACAAGCATGAAATGGTTCATCAGTGTAGAATTAGCCTCACAGGGGAGTGTGAGAAACACGGTCTCTTCCCATCAACAGAGAATGAGCTAGCAGAATGGCATGCAGGGATGAGATCTTCATGCACCCCTGCAGACATACACACTATTAAAATACCTGATTTGTACCATTTTTGGTTTTGGTTTATTTGATGTGCTCTATTGAACACACAGAGGGCCATTTCTAATATGAAATAATTTCAACATGCAATGTAGAATGGAAAGATTGACATCTGGAATAGTGTTGCTATTCATTTTAGCATTCCACATTTTTAGTATTCAAATATCAATTTTTTTACACTGGTATGAGTTTAACCCTACGGTAATTCTTGCATGTGGGTGTGTAGCAGCCGCTAATGTTGGTTTGTACCTTGTAATCTTATGATGAGAAACAGTAGTAGGTATATATGTTGAGATATATACAGCGCACCTCAAAAATTAGAATATCATGAAAAAGTATTTTTTTTCTTTTGTGGTTTATTACAAAAAGTGAACCTAGATTCATTATAGAGAAATCTTTCAAATACTTTTTTGTTTCATTATAATGTTTATGGCTTACAGCTCATTAAAATAATGCATTCAATATGTTAAAATATTATAATATTTAATTTCCATTTAAATAAATCACTATTCATACAGTATAAATACCATGTGTCTGTTGGTCTAGCTCAGTACACACATGGACAAGCCTGCTGACTTTTGTTGGCGGTTGTCCAGAAAATGATCATCGACACCTTCGACAAGCAGGGTAAGCCACAGAAGGTGCTGCATCAAATATATTCATTGAAAGGTGATTGGAAGGGAAAAGTGTTATCGGAAAAGATGCACAAGCAACAGGGATAACCAAAGCCTTTAGAAAACTGTCAATAATTCAAGAGAGGTGATTCAAGAGAGGTGATTCAAGAGACGATTCATAAGACGTGAATTGAGGCTGGAGTGAACTTGAAGTTGTCTGTGCATCAAGAGCCACCATGCACAGACAACTTCAGGAAAAAGGGCTACAACTGTTGCATTCCTAATAACAAGACACTCCTGAACCAGATCCAACCATCAGCAGTGCGTTACCTGGGCTAAGGAGACAAAGAACTGGGCCATTTGCTCAGTTCTCTTTTCAGATGAAAGTAAATATTGCATTTCTGAAGAGGCACAGAATTTTCACAGTTAGTAATGATCTGGGGTACCATGCTTGTTTCGCCAGCCAACTCACCTGACCTAAACTCAATAGAGAATCTCTGGGGTATTGTCAAGAGGAAGATGAGAAACACCTGACTCATTGATACAGATGGACTAAAGACTGATATGAAAGCAACCTGGTCTTCAGTAACACCTTAGCAGTACCACAGGATGATCACCTCAATGCCCTGCTTCATAGATGCAGTAATTTGTGCTAAACTCAACAATTATTGAGTGCATAAATGAACATACTTTTTCAGAATTTCTGTATTGTAAATACATTGATTGATACTAGATTTTGGACTTTTATGAGCTGTCAGCCATAATCATCAAAATGAAAACAAAAAAATATATGAATCTAGAATATATGAAACTTATTATTATTATTATTTTTTAATTCAATTATGATAGAAAATACAGTTCTCATTTTTTTAGATGCACTGTATAAGGTTTGGTACGTATCTTGGTTTCAGTGGTTATGAATTTGAACTTGTAAACATATAATCCTGTATAAGCAGCAAGCTGGCCATAATTTCCTATACACATAAGGAATGCACATAAAGGCACATATGTTTTTTTTTTTTTTTTATCTATGTCTTGCTATCTCGGTGTACCAAGTTGTGCAGGAATAGTAACAGCATTTGGAAAATATATAAGAAATAGCAAATATATAGTGGTTCATTTAAGTGAAGGGATATTTAAATGATGCTAAATGGCACTGTTACCATTTTCTCCACAACTCTGTGAACCGTTCTTTTCTGGCTGATTACATGGGGAGGGTGAGTTCCTTCCCCAAGGTATGGAGTGGTATTAATAAAACAACATGGCTGCGCAGAGCATCAGAAATAAACAAGATGAAACTTATCTTCAAGTGTGTTATACTGTATATATAAGTATTAGATTTAGATTACTCAACATACAGATATATTTGTTTGTTAAATCTAAAACCTTGACTATACAGTCCATTGTTTGAAAGAGAAAAAGTACATCACTCATTCGAGTCAGCATAGCATGTTGCTAACATCAAGAATGCGGCCAGTTTCCCACTTCATCAGTCAAACGGTCTGAAGTCGGAAATTACATAATTCCAACTGGCGAATTACTGCTTAGTGCAGCGTTATATTTCAAATGAACCTGATTATCTGACCCTTTAAATCCAGTACAAATTCCATATCTCTGAAGTGATATTTGAAACTTTCGCTAGCATATCAGCTCTCAGCCAAGTGCTGCCTGTTTATCTTAATACTCATATTGTAAAAAAAATGCAGATATATGAACATGTACAATCTCGATTGGGAAAGATTTCAAATCACATACATTATACAAGTTAATCAAATTAATGAAGATGTGTGCCCAGCACAAGGTAAAGCAGTATGGTAGGATAATACGGCAGGATAAAATAAAAACATGGTAGGTTTTTTTCTTGTTACTTTACTGTGTCATACTTAATCCGCATAGATTCTAGAAAAACATGATTGAAAAGTTGCACACCAAACTTTATTGCTAGACAGTGTACAGTATGTAGAAAATGAACAGTTAACTGTCACGTTATTTGTTACTGAGGTGTACTCATTCAATTCATTGCACAACTCATTGCAGATTTATGTCAGTCAACTCATTTTATTTCATTAAAGTAAAAAAAAAAAAAAAGATGTTTGTTTCTGATTTTTATGATAACTTACTAGCAAACTCAAGAGTTTTTTTGGGGGAGAGCTCGAAATATTTGGCAAGTCTGGTATTATAATCAGCAGTAAATACCACTGGATAGGTGGGTAAACAATGAATTATGTGATCAGGGTATGGCAGACTTTGGCATACTGGTAAAAAATATTAGAAATGTTTCTTTTGGGAAAAAAATAGTGAATTGAAGCAAAAATTCATTGTTTCACAACAGCATACCAGGAACTCCAATTCACTTCTGAATTGTTGGCACTGAATTCTGTTAGAAAAAATTTGTTAATTAGATAGATGAAGAAGGTCTAACTTCATATTATAATGAAGCATGCTTAAAAAGTTCTCATTTCACACTACACGAGCCGCAACATCATCAACTCCTTCTGTCTTGACGCCCTCTCCGGTTATACATCACACGCTCATTCAAAACTGAAATTCTTTTCTTTTCCATTCCGTACTATGTACGCTTTATTCGAAGACTCAATTAAGAAAATGAAAAACATGGATATTTTATATAACCACATGCGTACCTAGCGTACAATAACTCTATCAACTAATGTTCGACTAAAGTTGTAATACCTCAGTTTAATTCATCATTCTAATCCGAGCAGCCAGTCCAAACCCTGATTAGACATGCTTTGATTTGGCAGCTTTACAAGTCAGAAAGAAAGGATTTAGTATTGCTTTGTGTTTTAAAGCTTTTCAGCAGACAAACAGAATCCACTAGAAGCCTGTTTTAGCAAACGAGGTCTCTCTTTCTTTCCACTTTTTGGGAGTTGGGATGTAAGGGTGTGTGGGTGTATGAGGGGTTGAGTTGCATCTAAGCTCTCTAAAACACTGATGCAGTTTTTATTTATTGCTGTGTAGAAATAATGGTTTATCACCCATACCATGCTCAGCTGAACACACAAGTGCTAAATGATAGATCCACTTCATGTAGCCATCACCCACACTGCCACTTTTGTTTCTGCAGTGATGTTTCTCTTCTCATTTTTAAGAGGTATTACTCTGAGCACTGGAGGTTACATTTCATTTCCGCAAGTGTAATGCCTGTGTTAATCCTTAAACAGCAAATGGCTCACTTCTGGGTGATTTTTAATTAGCATGTTTATAATACTTCTCACAGGAAGTCAGGATGATGTGGTTTATATAAAAAAAAAACAGCCTAACAAAATGATTTTTCATTTGTCTCTAAGAGATTAATTATGAAGAAGAGATTGAATGGAGTTGTAACTACTGTGACAGATGGAGGAAGGGTCAGAAATTTGGCAACAGCTGGAAGCCAAGGTCACACCAGCATGGAGCGGATTTTGTTGGCATGAAGTGGATCAGTCAGGAGAAGGGAAATGGTTTTTACGCTTGTGTTAAATGATTAATTCAGGTCTGTATAGAGAACAGAGAGAGTTTTTTTTTTCTTTTTCTTTTTGCTTGGTCTATTAGTGACTCAGGAACCAAAATTACAAAGAACTGGGTCAAGTATAATATTTTTATCATCTCTTACATCCTAAAAAAGGATGAAATCCTGTTATATGTAACAGCACAGGTGACTGAAAAAAATGCAGCGGTTTGTTGGTTAAGATTATATTACCGCACTGGTCAGGTCTTGTATCTGAGGTCATTAATTTTCCATAACAGACAAGTTTAATTCCATATATTAACTTAAATAAAAAAAAATATTTAAAAAAAGCACAATGTAGAGGGGAAAATAAGAGCTGTACTATATGGTTATAGTATGTGGACACCTGACCCTCATACTCATGTGTTCCACAAAACTGGAAGCATGCAGATGTATAGGAAGGCTTTGCATTCTATACAATTATAATTTCCCTTCCAAGGAGCTGAGAGACTCAAACCTGTTCCAGCACAACAGTGCCCTGACACACAAATCGAACTTCATGAAGACATGGATTGCCAAGGTCGAAGTGGAAGAACTCCTGCACTGAGCCCTGACCTCAACCCAATTGAACATCTTTGGAATGGAATGGAATGCACCAGATGTGTTCCAGCGCCTGGCCTCTTGTGTCTGAATGGGCAAATCCCAACAGCTACAATCCTTCCCAGGAGACTGGAGTGGAGGTTATTAAAAGAGCAACATGAAACAACTCAACATTCGCACCAGGACAAGCATGCTTGGATCCAGCTTCTTTCTCACAACCATCACATGCAAAACTGTACACTAAACAGCTAAACCACTTATACCTGATTGCCTGTCATACATCTCACAACACGTGTGTATGTATATATATATATATATAGAGCATGTGTAACACTGTATGATTACATAACTTTTATTACTCTGAACAAAGTTATTCAGTCTGCGTTATTTATTATTATGTATTTGTAAAAATCTGGACAGATCTGTATTCTCCCTCCTTAATCCTGCTTTTGCTTGTGGCTCTTGATTCAGAGGTGAGCTGTGTCAGGGTCGGTGGGGGATGTAGAGGAGAGTCTGGATTGTGTGAGATCAGTGCACTGTTTGGTGAGCTGCAAGCCCCAGCCAGGAGCTGTTCGCTGGAAAGGGTCCCAGAGCAGAGAGAGTAACAGAGAGTGAGAGTAAGAGAGAGAGAGAGACAGAGGAATTCCAGCAATGTCCATTAAAGCAGAGGTGAACTGGGAAAGCTCAAGCATGTGAACGTTCCCCAGCCGGTCTCGGGCTGTTCGGATTTCTTGTTTTGCTGCTCCAATTACAACTTATTGTATCAGTATTATAAATCTTATCTTAATTTCTTTTTCAGTAACACTTTGTCTTGTTTTATCTTTTGCACTTTGTGTACTTTTTCTGGTTTTGTATTCTCTTTGTACCTTCCCCTCAGTCTGTCACAGTCGTTTTGAGATTTCCTTTTCGTTCCGTTATTGTTGTGCTCGAGGCTGGTGTCTTCGAGCTTGATGCGCCTTAAAAAGCATGTCACTGTAGCTGTGCGTCTCAGGTTTCTACAGATGCCTCCAGCGAACTGAGTGCATTCACAGTGATCCAAGCAGACACTCGTACCTTTTATTTATCCAGACCAGTTCTCAGGAACTACATCCGTTATCTACTTTCGCTCCAACTCCTTCAACACAGACAAGAGCTCTTATTGTTTCCCTGCAGTCGTGTGATTAGCTTTTGTCTATGTTTTACTTTAGTTGAGCCTCAGGTCTTTTCTCAGGGTGGTTATTATATTACAGAATTGTGTCAGCCTTATGGTCTCATGACAGTAAACCTAATCACAAGGCTGACATCACCTTCCTTGGAGCAACCACTATAAACATGTCTGAATATCTGCATACATGTGCCCGGTGGAGACAAACACGCCGCCAGGCCATGTGGTGATTGTAACTCGGCAGCACATGTTCACAAACCACAAAGAAAAACATGCACTTCTTATGTCTCAGCATTCCAAGTTCCTGTGTGGTCGCAGTCTGCTTTGACTCTGTCGTTAGCTTTTTATTAACGCACTAGCGTGAGTGATTCACGTCACTGATCTGTGCATCTTTCAGCCCTCTAATTACTGTGATTAGTGTGCGAAGGGATGTAGGTGGGGTCAGGCCACCTTATTACCAAGCTTTAGCTCGGGAAGCGGGCACACTTAGTTGTTATTCTGTTAAATGCCGAGAAATATGCCAAAAGTGTCTGCTTTCAGTTTTCTTCTCTGTGGTTAGTTTAAAACAGGCCGGTTGTTTAATAGTCCTTACGTTCAGTTTGTTTGCATGGCAGCAAAACATCAGTGAGAAATGAAGATGCTGTGCAGACTATCACTGTGTGTCATTACCCTGTCGTTTTGCTCCTGCAGTGGAACGAGTCTTCGCCCCAAACCGTACCCAGTTTCTTGTCTCCTGTCAATTTCTAGATGACGAGAAACGTTGCAGCGTGGAATGACCAAACAGCGACACAGCTGCCCCGGGATCTATTCCAGCCCTGTTGAGCATGATAAATTTGGTGTTCGCTGCATGCGGCTGGGTTGTTGTTGTAACAGTAACAAAAACTTCACATCAGTTGCTGCGATACAGCAGTAAAAATTTACCAGATCGCAGACCTTTTTTTTTTTTTTTACTTTTGTGATGTGGTTTAGAGTGGAATAGCTGTTCTCTCGCTCTTTGAGCTTCCCATGTTCTAACCAAATTCCACTGGCTTTTATGACTAAATTCTGTGATGGATTTAATTTGTTGATTTTATTTTCAGTAGCAATGGAAAACTTTTGACTTCCAAATAAACTCATTTCTCCTCAGGTTTTGTTTATATGACTTCAAAATTGCAGTCTATGTTTTGTTTTGTTTTTCCTCCTGGCTCTGCTGAAAGACATCACTACATGAAAATGATGTGTGTGTGTGTGTGTGTGTGTGTGTGTGTCCTTGTGTACTTGTGTGTCTATGCATGCTTGTGTGTGTGTGTATATACGTATATATAATATATATATACACACTATATTACCAACCGTATTCGCTCGCCTGCCTTCACATGCATATGCATTTAAATAACATCCAATTCTTAATTCATAGGGTTTAATATGTTGCTGGCCCACCCTTTGCAACTATAACAGCTTCGTCTATTCTGGGAAGGCTTTCCACAAGGTTTAGGAGTGTGCTTATGGGAATTTTTGACCATTCTTTCAGAAGCCCATTTGTGAGGTCAGTCACTGATTTGGACGAGAAGGCCTGGCTCACAGTCTCCGCTCTAATTCATCCCAAAGGCGTTCTGTTCGGTTGAGGTCAGTAAAGTGCTTTCACACCAAACTCGATCATCCATGTCTTTATGGACCTTGCTTTGTGCACTGGTGTGCAGTTATGTTGGAACAGGAACACCCAAACTGTTCCCACAAAGTTGGGAGCATGAAATTGTCCAAAATGTCTTGGCATGCTGAAGCATTAAGAGTTCCTTAAGGGGTCAAGCCCAACTTAAAAAAAAAAACCCCACATTTTAATCACTCCTCCACCAAACTTTACACTTGGAACAGTGCAGTAAGACAAGTACCATTGTCCTGACAACCGCCAAACGCAGGCTCATCCATCGGATTGCTAGACAGAGAAACGTGATTCCTCTCGCCAAAGAACATATCTCCACTGCTCTAGAGTCCAGTTGCAGCGTGCTTTACACCACTGCATCTAATACATTGCTCTTGATGATGTGAGGCTTGGATGCAGCTACTCAACCATGGAAACCCATTCCATGAAGCTCTCTACACACTGTTCTTAAGCTAATCTAAAGGCCACAGTTTGGAGGTTTGTGGGTATTGACTCTGCGCACCATGCGTGCATCTGCTGACCCTGATCTCTGATTTTACGTGGTGTACCACTTCATAGCTGAGTTACTGTCATTCCCAGTCACTTCCACTTTGTTATAATACCACTAACAGTTAACTGGGAAATATTTAGTAGCGAGAAAACTTTCACGACTGGATTTATTGCTGGCGGCACGGTGTTGTAGTGGTTAGCACTGTCGCCTTGCGCCTCCAGGGTCCGGGTTCGATTCCTGGCCAGGCTTGATTCCTGTCTCTGTGTGCATGGAGTTTGCATGTTCTCCCCGTGCTTGGTGGGTTTCCTCCGGGTACTCTGGTTTCCTCCCACAGTCCAAAGATATGCAGGTTAGGCTAATTGGTGTTCCCAAATTGCCTGTAGTGTGTGAATGAGTATGTGTGTGTGTATGTGTGTGGGCCCTGTGGTGGATTGGCACCTTGTCCAGGGTGTACCCTGCCTCGTTCCCTAAGTCGCCTGGGATAGGTTCCAGGCCCCCATGACCCTGAATACAGGATAAAGCAGTATAGGAGATGAGTGAGTGAGTGAGTGAGTGAGTGAGTGGACTTATTGCAAAGGTGGCATCCTATTACAGTACCAGACTGGAATTCAATGAGCTCCTGAGAGCGACTCATTCTTTCATAAATGTTTGTAGGAGTGGTCATGCCTAGGTGCTTGATTTTTATACACCTGTAACTATGGAAGTGATTGTAACACCTAAATTCAATGATTTGAATCGGTGAGTGAATATATATACACACAGGGTGTCCCAAAAATGTTTACATTATTTCGTAGTCTAACAACATAGCCAATTCTTGCTCAAATGATCTTAAAAGTTTTTCTTTTTCTTTTTTAATGATAATGACAATGTGCTGTTGAAATGGCCACCACGTTTACCTGACTTGACACCTTGTGATTTTTTTTTCCTATGGGGCTATGTGAAAGGACTGGTCTTTATCCCCCCCTCTTCCTACAAGCCTAGAGGGACTCAAGCAGAGAATCATTGAGGCGCTGGAGAATGATACGCAAGATATACTACAGCATGTTTGGCAGGAGCTGGACTACCGACTTGACGTGTGTTGTCACAGACGGTGCGCATATTGAACATTTGTGAAGCTTTGTGAAATCGGTTATAAAATCTGTATATGTTGAATGTTGTTGGAATTTTGATAAATTAATCTTTTATTTTTCAAAATGAAGCCTATTAAATTTGGTTTGCCTAGGTCATATGGTTACTCAGATATTCATTGATCAAATGATTTTTTTGGCACACCATGTTTGAGATGGGAGAAAAAATCAATCCGATCAAATTTAGTGGGAATTCATATATTGGCACATTGACTCCAAAACTGATGTTTTAAAATTTATATATGTTTGCATTTGAGGTGGTAAATGTAAATGTTGCCATTCTTCTATAATACTACAGGTGCCGTGCTCTAAACTATTCGCATATGGGCAGGCAGCACACCATCCTGTGTTGGATCCTAAGTTAGTTTAAAATTGGAATCGAAACAAAACAAAATTGAATGGGGATAATTATAAAATTGTGATACTTTTAGAATCGCAATACAGATTGTATCGGAACCTAAGTATCATCCCTTATAGCACCCCTTATATTTACTTTTTTCCCCTAATCAATTAGTTAAAAAGGTAAGACTTCAGTCTTCTAGAATTAAAAGAACGATTCCCCGGAGGTGGACAGAACACAGGGACAAGGTCAACAGCCAGTATGCCGTCACAGTATTCTAATGGATCCGGGAGACGCTTACGCTAGCATAGCTTTTGCTTTCCGTTTAAAAAAGCTCTCAAGCGTTATAGCTTTGGCGACATGCTGCTGAAGCACTCTGGTGGTTAACAAGGTTAGCCCGAGAAGACGACTGAGCAACTATGGTTAATGCAGCAGCTTTGCGTTGATAATATAATATTTAATATCAAACTAGAGCAAATGATAGACTGGATGTCAGCGTAAAGGTCGCTTATAAAGTTTTTTTTAACCCTGTGAGAGCTCATTAGGCATCTACATTAGAAAGAAAGTGAATAGCAAAAGCTTGTACATGGCTTTCAGTTGTCGGTGTAGCAGTGTAACCCCGCTCATTACAGTGTTACACTTCTATGCCCTGTGTTAATCTGGGCCACTGACTGTAGAAGTGACAGACCTCATATTCCTGCCAGAGGATACGCTAAACCCTTCTCAAATACAGTGAGTCTGTAGCTGGAAGCACATAGCCTTTACTGAAGAAATGATTAACCAAATAAAAACCAGTGGCAGACACACAGTTATGTGTTTACTCTAATCTTTTGTACATGCCTTTCTAGAATACTGATTCTGTGGGAGTTGTAAGCCAAGGAAATCAGGAATGGTTTTGGTTTAGGTTGTGTTGCTAAAAAATAAAAAGAGAAGGAGGAGGGGAAAGAAAAGAATGTGGAATGCTGATGTTTTCCCGTAACCATGTTATTTTGGAAAGGAAGGCATGACTACGGCTATTAACTGTTTTTGCTTTTTCAAGTATTCTGAAAAAGAAAAAGATTTTAAAGCAAAAAAGATCAAAATGCCTATCTCACACATATCAGCTGTAACATTAACACATTAACACTGATGATCAATTATATACCAGTAAACTGGTGACAGGATTATGGTCATCCAAGGCTCACCCATGCCCAGGAGACCAAAGGCCAGCCACAGTCCAGCCACAGTCCAATCTCAACTAGAAAAGCTAATGTAGCACTAATCCCAAAATGTTTGCGCTGGCCACGAGAGAAAGACACCAGGATACCCGGTACACCACAGCCCGCTGTACACGGTGCACAGCAGGCAAAGGGCTCAAGGCCGCCGACCTGTCCTCCAAACTCCCCAGATCTCAATCCAGTCAAGCACTTGTGGGATGCACCAGACAAACAATTCTAATCCACAGAGGCCCCATCCTGCACCCAAAGGATCCGCTGCCAACATCTTGGTGTCAGAGGCCACAGCACAGGCCCTGTGGAGCCACGCCCTGAGAGGCCAGAGCTGCTCCATTGGCACACGGGGAACCCGAAACCTAAGTGGTTTTAATATTAATGTTTTAATGTTATTGCTGCTTGCTATTTGCAGACATCCGTTAATTAGATATTAATCTAAAAAGAGATTAAAACTTAAATCCAAAATTCGACTCGTGATAAACTGTCGCAGATGTTATGAGATTGTAGCACACTAATTTATGGTTGTAAGTTCACATGAATGCTTTTATTGACTTATTAAAGAATGTCATTTTGCATGTTAATGGTAGTTTTGTGGCCTAAAGTGTTGACTGACAGAACACTGGGATGAATTATAGATGCACTAGGACATACATTTCCCACTGATGCAGAGAGAAAGCTAACTAACATCTACTGATTTCAGTTTTAGCGTTATGGAAACGATAGCTAGCGGTCCACAGCACTATAAGGAATCTGATTGCATATGAATCAATAAAAAAATCTTTCAGTTATTATATAATTTCAAATTCCTTGTATGTAGTCATGCAAGAAACTAGATGTTAGACATGGCACAGACAGGGGGTGTTTAGGAATTGGATTGTTCAGGGTGAGGTAAGGGGATTTCCACATGAAGAGGATTCACCGAGGTGGTGTGAAACAAATTCTGTCAGCACTTGGTTTCTTAGGTATCCGGAGAAAAGGTTGGCAGTGCTGTCAGGTTGAATGGCTCCTATAAATACACTCTTTAAGTGTCTAACTAAAAATACACCGCGACAGACTTCCAATCAATCCAAGAGTGATTGCAGCGTAGGCTGGAGTGGCTAATGCTCAGGCCAGACCACCTGTCGGGGCTCAGCGGTCAGACCTCCCGACGCACGCACAAACACACAAATGCACACATATTTACCGATCGGTTGTGAGACCTGAGAATTTGATTTCCTTCAAGTTCAGATGACAAACCCTTTGACTGAAGAGTAAAGCTTAGCGTATTGAGGGCAACTAGACATAGCCAGCTGTCTGTATTCATCTACCAACAGACTGATCGATTCTGTTTGCCCTGACTTGTCTAAGTGCAATCTCACTCACTGAAAATAATCCTGATTTAAAGTGCACAATTCCTTCAACCCCTCCCTAACACTATTTCACACTGCCACTAGCTTGGTGGAATCGGGCAAGTCAGCCTCAGATACATGAATTCGTCATAATGCAATCTGCTGGCTGATCAATAATTCAATTCTGCCTTCGAGGAAAAAAGGCATGCCTGGCTTCAATCTCACCTGTACCACCCGACCTTGCCCCTTAACAAGGTGGACTAACTCTCCTTGAACCAGGCTGAAGGTGTAAGTGTGTGTTTGTTTAAGTGAGACAGAGATCTTGTGTGTTTGTGACACCCCTCAGTATGAGTCCTCTCTGCAGGCAGTGTTTGTAAATCAAAGACATCACTCTCATCAGAAGCTAAAACAGGTTGAGTCGTCTAATTATCAGAACTAGGTGAACAGCGGGGACAGGACTCCTGCTGCACAAGACTTCACCATTCTTCAGCAGGTAGGTTGAGAACAAGGACTATGTCATCCATCTCATCTGCTCGTCTCCGCATTCCCCCAGAACTCTGTCTTTCTGCAGACCATCTAGAACTGACTTTCACTCAAGACTTTCTATTCTTCACATCAAGGTTACACAAGATGCGTGTTTGAAGCCTGGACGTTTTCTGAAGGCCCTGAAAGTTGTGTTAGATTCTTTATCTCGTCTGTGAAAGTTCTGTCTTTTGTGTCACTCAAGCTTAGTTCGGAAAAAACAATGACAGTTGTTCAGCTGCTTCCTCACTTTAATAACAACACTATCCGGGTTAGCAGAATCTCTCTCGCTCCCTTTGTTTGTTTCTTTCCTTTTTTAACTCCCCTATATTAAGCACACAGACATACGCACAGATGCACGGAGGAGAAAGGGAGAGTGCAGGATGAGAAGTGTCTTTGTGCATTTGGCAATCACTGACTCCAGTCGCCACTCTGCATTGGAACCCTTTTTGCATTTACTCAGTGCTTTTGAAATAGTATTTGGTCAATCGTGGCCTCCAAGCTTTGTTTTTCACTGGAGGGAAAAAAAAAATAATAACCTGCAAACTTTCACAAGTCCTTCCTCCTCCATCTGTTTACTCTTCACAGTTTCAGCGTCCACCTTAACCCTCATTTTGGCAAAAAGAAAAAGCTAGAGTTTCAAAGAACAAGGTGGAAGTGAATGCCTCAGTGTGCTGTTTTTTTTGTAGGCACTCATTTTCAGCTGAATTTTTATGGCATTTTTTTTATTCCTGTTTCTGACAGCGCCCCAAGGGTGCAGAAACCATCTGAAATAAATTGAACGATTTTGCTTTAAAGGGTAGATCAGCGCTTCCAGTTGTTGAGAGCCATTTGCTGCAATAATCAGAGATTTAATTAACGAAGTTAGCGCGGAGTATTAGTTAGAACACTCGCATCTGTATTCATGTGACACAGAATAAATAATGAATGATGAGGGTATTATTGTCATTGGCCAGTAATTATTGGTTTCATTTGGCTGAACAAATTAGATTGTTTTTCTCCCCTTGCTGGAATGCAAAAGATGTGTCTCTTGTTTGATACAGTATTGTTTTTGCAAAAATGTAATGCATCATATAAGTGCATTAATGACCATGGGCATAAGATACATTCTTTCAGTGGGTGTCCTGGGCCTTGATTAAGAAATTCACAGTTAGAAAGAACTTGTTCTAGTGCCAAGTAGTTTTGGTCCTGATGGGCCACAGCTTCCTATCAGAGGGACGTTTTTCAAAAAGTTTGTGTCTGGGATGGGAGGCATCAGTCACTAGCTTTTCTGATCACTCCAGGGTCCGGGAATCGAGTAGGTCCTAGAGTGATGGCAGACTGTAGCCAATTAATCTCAGCAAAGCAAAAGATAAAATTCAATTCAATTCGTCTCAGTTTTATTAATATAATGCTTTTAACAATGGCCCTTGTCACAAAACAGCTTACAGAATTAAATGAGTTTGAAACGTGTGAGGAAATATGTATAAATTATAATGATCAGATTGTCCCTGATGAGCAAGCCGAGGCAAGAAAAAACTCCCTGGGATGGCAATAAGGAAAATAAACTTGAGAGGAACCGGACTCAACAGAAAACCTATCCTCATTTGGGTGATAACGAATAGCAGGGATTGATTTGCGGCCATACTGCGTGTTAAAAGGCTAGAAGTTTGGTATAACAGGAGAGGTGTTCAAGTTAGTATGAAGTCTACTTTCCTTATTAGAGTACAAAACTGTTTGTGGGAATTTCCATCCTAAACTATTAAGCAACTGAAGTCACAAGTCATCAGAAAACAGCTGCTTCAGCCGAGTCCAAGACCATCTAACAGTGCAGTCTGGTCTTGTCCTTGGCAGTGGAGGCAGCATACCACATGGTAATGAAGAAGGTTAAGATGGACTCAATGTTGGCGATGTAGAAATGCACACCTGTGGCAGATTGAATTTCATGAGCTCCCACAGGAAGTGCATCCTTTCATTTTCAGGGCGCTGATGTTTAGCTCCCATTTGAGATCCTGGATGGTGATGGTGCCTAGGATATGGAAGCACTTAACAGAACTAACTGGGGAGCTCCATGGTGATGGGAATGGTGAACAGTTTTTCCGAACATCTCCACTGTTTTAGGGCATTGAGCTCTAAGCTGTTTTGTTTGCACCAGATCATCAGATGATCTCCCTGTAGGCAGTCTCATCACCTCTGGAATGAGCCCAATTAGAGTTGTGTCATTTATTAACTCTAGGAGATGAGAAAGAACACAGCCCTGTGAAGAGCCAATGTTAATGTTAAGACAGTGAGATATGTCACGAATCGATTCAGAACCCTCGGTGTGTGCCATTTTTCACTATTTACAGAGCCAAGATTGCAACCAAAGAATGGAATCCAATTAAAGTAGGTGGGGGTCACAGAGCATAGATGGATGTTTGATTGCAAAAAAAAAAAAAAAAAAAGGGTGTTTGTGGCACATTGCTTTGAAGACAGATGTCAGAAGGATGGTGTGAGTTGATCAGCATGAGTGCTTCCTAAAATGGCTTGAAGTTGCTTCAAGTACATAAACACATATTATCCCAGAGAGATGACAAGTTAAAATGATGGCGATATGGCCTGGAATGTGTATATGTGTGTTTTTCTACGTAAGGTTTTTTAAATAGAAGTCGTTGTTAGAGTCCTAATGGTTTGTGGGCAACACTGAAGCAGTATTGAATCATTTTTCAAGTACTTTCAAGTGTAAGTTCATCAACAACCCTGGCATACAATGCGGTACATTTTTCCAGGTATTAATAGTACACTACATCTCACTGCATTATGCAAAACTACTTCGTTTAAACTTTAGTATGGGATTCACGCTTCATGGACCTTATGGAAATTGTTAACTTGCTGCTTGAGTCTGGTGTTTAATGGCATTGTAGTGTGTGAATCATGCGCACATATTGCAAAGAACATGCCTCCTTTTAACCGAATTGATGGAGTCTCTTGGAGCAGCAAAACCATGTTAAAGAATAATCCAAGTCATTAACTGCTGAACCAGTCAGAATCAGCAATTATGCATTAGGACTAAGAAATGACTAATTAGGTTTTTTCGTGAGATGCACAGTTGTTGTTTAAAGCGAAGGTGGGATTTAGCAGCCTGACCTGCACTGTCTTTGTAATAGAAACACTGTTGTTTTCAAATGAACAGTTTACTTAGCCATGTGTGCTTTAGGGTTTTTTTTAGGCATAAATGAGTTGTCTCGCTTGCCGGATTTCCTTCATACCCCCCAGATTGTTTCTATACCTGGCTGTCTTCACCAAGCTGCCAACCGCAGATGGACTTCCCCGGATTCGCAAGTCTTTTTGAGATTAGACTCCATCCGTCATCTAGCCGAGAATTCAAAGTTGCAGCCAGGATCCCTCATCTGGCACCTGCTGCTGGCCTAATGGTCCCAAAACCTTCCAGCAAAGAGCTGCGTCAGGATTTTAACCTTAATAGAAATCATTCTGAGATGTAATGGAAATGGCTTTTCCAGACGCCTCCTCGCTGGAGCAGGTGGTCTTTTCAAACATGCAGACATATTTGAAATCGCATCACTTAGACTAGTTTGGAGAGACTGTGGCGATTTACTTTTTCAAGCAGCACAACATACGTCAGTTTGTGTTTCTCCTTGCATTTTTTTTTCCAGGTGCCAGTTGCTAGGGGTTATGTAGGACTTACGCCATCATGTGACAACTAGAACCCTGGCAAGATAACATGTGCCTCTTCCAAGTTACATGAAGCCTCTTCTTCTGGCACTTTCGATGCACGTGATTGGCTGGAATGGCTGTGGATCTTCAGGATTTGAAATTTTAGACAGTTATACTATTTGGAAGTCTAAGTCTGGAAATATTTCTTCTGGGGAAATCGGCCTGTATGTGAGCATCTCTTTACCAGTGTCATCTCTGGATGTAAATTGCATTTGTGAAGTTGCTTTGGACAATGTCTATAGTTAATGCATTTCAGGTTGTTCTAAACCAAGCTAGATAAGTAGATAAATTAATTTGTATAAAAAATTTTTGTGCCTTTATGTATATGCATGTGTTAGGCTTGCAACAACCTATTGTATGATAATAAAAAAGGATGACTGTTCTATGAGCGTTCTGACTCACAGGCACAGGCATTCACACAGCCTGACGAATGTAGTGACATGCAGTCATCCAACATTTTTTTTTCCTTCCTCAAACATAATTGCCCTTTATTCCAGACTTTTAAGTATTCACCAGCAATGAATCCAGTATATTGTGAAGCAGTTTGATTGTAAAATATTTATTGAACGTGTATGTGTGTGTGTGTGCGTGTGTCTGGGGTAAATCTTGTTTTGGGTCTTTTCAAGCTACACCTGCTGCGGTGTAATTAGTTTTAGCCACCTTTTACATGGCCTTTCTCTCTCTCACACACACACACACACACACACACACACACACACTTACTTTACATGGTCTTAATATAGACGTGTGAATCAACGCAGACAGCAGGTCTTGACATGTAAATGGGGAAGGACATGTAACGTGTTATCACATGTGCATTCGTTGAAGATGTAGCACGTTCCTCAGCATTTGGTAGATCGGAGTGTTTCATGAAGTTCCCACCGCAGTTTTCTTTAAGGTCTATAGAACGGATTCTTTCTATCCAATTCCTGGGAATCAGGGCTCGTCGTTATATTCTGGCGCAATGCAATTTGACCGGCAACTCCTCCACCTGTAACCTTTCTTGTTTGGGAGTCACTCGTGAACAGGCTCATTCATCACAAAGCCAGCACCTGCCTTTGTTGCCTTCATTAGGCTTTTACTTGGGACTCTCCTGAATGGATTAGTAGAGGCTCAGGATTTTCCCTATATTCATGTAAGAGTGTGAATGTGAATGTGGGGCAAAATTATGGAGCAATTCAAGTGTGACTCCTTTTACATAACCTAAGGAGAACCTCTTCCTGCTATTATTTCCCTCTTTCCTTGTCTTTCCCGCAGCCTTGTTTGTCTGTCCTGCTTCACATTTCATCTTCCAGCTTCCCTCATGTTCCACAAATTAGTACCCCAAAGGTGTAGGCCTTTTCCTTGCGTACACGTCTGCAATATAAATAAAACTCTGAAGCCCAGGGTTTCAGTTCTAAGCCCTTCTCCAACGTCCCTGATCACAGGCCACACACACTGATAACCAGTTCCCTCATCCGTTTTTTGGAGATGCATTTGTCTGCTGGTTTCCTCTGATTTTCATTCAAAGAGTGGATATATTTTGAGATCTGAGAAAAGGCCTGACTAGATTGAAAATCAAAGTCCTTGTCATCATCTCTTTAGGGTTGCTGTTGTTGAGTAAAAATATACTTCTCTCCTCTCCCCATCCTTACACTTTTGTTTGTTTTCTCGTCTCTGTGGCCACTTGGATCTGGCCACCGATTGATAAGCCCGAATCCATGAAAATCTGAGGAGTGATGTTTGTGTGTATGTGTGTGTAAGTGTGAGTGTTCAGGAGGGATGCAGCGGGTGTACTTGTTTATCTACCTCGCCTTTTCCAGATGGTGCACAGCAGAAAGAGTCTACTTCCTGACACGCTCTCATTGTCTCCCTTCTCATTATCGCCCGGCTGTGGGTTCTCCTAGGAATCTGGGCGAGTTTTCAGGGCCAGAACACACAAATCTACACATACCACATGATGCAGAAAGTGTGACTTATTAGCAGGAGAGTCACAGGAGAGATTGAGATGTAGATGAAAGTGTGCATGTTTATATGTTTTGCGTAAAACCTGTGGAGGTTAGGATGGAGCAGTTCTCTATATGAATATACGAATGTGTACCCTGTCGTAGCTAACAATAATGAATTTTATGGTTTCATTAGGAAACCCAGTAACCCCTGCTATATGACGTAAAAAAGAGTAACTTGTTAGATAATGAAGAAGCGTTTATAACAGATCTGGATATGGGTCTCATCAGCTGTTGTGCCTGGGCTTGCTCACATCATCGCGGTCTGTTTCATGCTCGTTCGTTGCTGTTCATTGACAAGGCTGACCTAATGTCCTCTGCGTTGTTGTGCTGTTTGACTGCCATGATCGACTTTCTCTTCGTTTTGCCGCTCCCCTAGCTTCAAATTGATAGACGGTCAATTTGAGCGGGCAAAGATAACGGCATTGTGTCAGTGGCCACCGATCCAGCTGTTATCTACTGCTTCTAGGCTAGCTAACAACCCAGAGAGATCCCTACTGCAATTATTGGCCTCTCTACTGATGTGTTTACCTTGGCTCGAGGTGTGTTTTCTACATATCTTTATGCCCCTTCTCACTATCTCTCATGGGCAGGTTGTCATTGCTGGTGGTGTTGCTGCTGGTTGGGGTCCCGTTTCAAACAACGACATTGCTATCTTTATTTGATGCTGCTTCATTCACCGTACAGTGAGAGGAATTTTATGGATCAAACCTGCACTTGTACTATTAAATTTCACATTCTGTCTATTCCTTTGCAGAGGTTGCTGACTTCAGTCCTGGATACCCCCTGCCCTGAAGACACGCAAGATCCAACTGATCAGCTAATTATTAAGTCCTTAATGAGCTGGAACAGGTGAGAACTTCAGATGGTTCAGGGCAGATGCTTCATAGGTCTAGAGTTAACAAGCCCTGTTCGATCTAATACTTGCTTTGAAATTTTTTTGTCAGGAAAAGATTCTCTAAATAATAGTTTGCATTATTTTCAAGGATTTAATGAATGAAAATCAGTAAAGGAATAAGAATCAAATGAAGTATTGCTCTGTGGGATGCAACTTCATTAAGTTGAAATAAAGAGCAGAAACCTTGTGTACTTATCATATTACATATAATAGAAGCTTCTTACTGATTTAAATCCTTTGCAAAACCATAAACATAATGTTTACTTACTCATTCGTTCTCTATACCACGTATCCTATTAAGGGTCGTCGGAGGCCTGGAGACTTTCCTAGGGTACTCGGGTCATTAGGTGGCCACACGCTGGATGGTGTGCCAAGCCATCACAGGACAGCAAAATAATTAGTTAAACCCGATTTTATTTTAGCGTTTTATTAACAAGACTAAGCACAGTCTGGGCCGAAAATTCAGCATTTCATAATGCTGATTTTATTGGCTTGCATCAAGCATAAGAAAAAAAGTAAACAAAAAAAAATAAATACAATTACTGGGAATGGGTTAAAAACTGTCCAACACAATATTAAACCCTGGAAGGATAGTGCTGAAATATCAACTGCGCAGACAGAAATGACTGATTAGAGATCACTTAAAAGCTTGGTCAAGTTGCATTATGCAGAATCATCAGTAGAAATCCTAGCGGTGTTTTATAGTCAAATAAAAGCATTGATCTAAAGCAAATACTCGTATATACAAACAGGACACTTTGTTTGAGGATAATAAGTACTACTTTGTTTTTTAATGTGACATCATTGGTCAAGTTGAGGAGACTATTCAGCATTCCCAAGAAGTAATGCCAAGTAGAGATAGTAAAGTTTTCTTTACAGTTATGAGTTAAAAGTATATTTGAATGTATCATAATACAACAATAATATCATAATATCATATTACACAACAGTTAGTTCCCACCAGGTAAACTGAATACCATTCATTATCATTGCACTGGGACATTTAACTATATGTATCACTCCGCATCACAGGTGTTGAAATAACCGTTAATTGTGCTAACTGTCAGTCACCAACATGGTGAAGGTTGGTCAGTATGGTACACAGTACTGAGAGGAGAGCAGCTACCTGTCAAAACTCATATTCCAAAAACAGTCACAGTAGCACATTCAGCAAAGAAACAAATCTGAATTTTTAAAAAAAAAGAACACTTTGGTGTCTTAATAATTGCTTCTAAGTTGTTCCAACTTTCCTCCATGTTGTTTTATTAATGTGAGCTACATAGATGACTAGCTTCTAATACATGGGGCTAAATCTAATACAGAAGCTGAATCCAAATCCCTCCCTTACCCCTAATCAAGGGGTTACTTCTGCTGGCAGGTGAAGTGAATAACATTGATTATCTCATGCTCCCACTGGCATCTGGACATTTTGTGCCTGAAGTTGATATGTTGAAAGCATAAAAAATGGGCATAAAAAAGTGTTGGAGCAACTTTTGTAAGTGTTTGAGCAAGACAAGGCCCAAATTATAATGGTTATATGACTCTGGAGTCAGAGCAACTCCAAAACTGCACCTCTTTGTGGAATGTCTGTGAAGATTCCAGTCATCCAGGTGAGGTTACCTGGAAGTTGAGTCATGTCAATGGGAATTCTTCTTAGTACAGTTGAAACGTTTCACTACTCATCCAAGTTCCTCGTATTTAAGTCCTCCAAGGTTTTATATAATAGAAGGTCAGAACCTACTAAAAGTGGAAGGAAAAAACAGTAACCCGGCAACAGGGTCATGGGCAGCCAAGACTCATTAAGAGACTAAAGCTTGCCTGTGTAGTCTGAGACAATAGAACAGATACTGTAGGTCATATTGCTGATAGATAAAGATACTGTAGGTCATATTGCTGACATATTGAAAAAGTTAGTGTTGGTTCGAAAGACGTCAGAACACAGTGTGTCGCAGTTTGTTGTGTATGGGGCCCATGCTGATCCATGTCCATCACCAAAAACGCCTACAATGGGCATGTGAGCATTAAAACTGGACCACAGAGCAGTGGAAGAAGGTGGCCTATCATGTAGATGGCTGGATGCATGTGCATCACTTACCTGGGAAAGAGACTGAACCAGGATGTACTGTGGGAAGAAAGCAAGCTGTGTGATGCTTTGGGCAGTGTGATGCTGCATTGGACCTGCCATTCATGTGGATATTACTTTGATACGTACCACTTACCCCACCTTTGCTGCTTCCAACAGATCGACATCAGGGACAAAATGTTCATCTGAAGCCTAATATATTCCACCAATTTACGTTTAGCATTGTAACGAGGTAATCAATGTTATTCACTTCACCTTTCAGTGGTCATAATGTTATGGTTGACAGTATACAGTATACAGTATGCCCATATATTAGATTTCTGTATGATAAGGTTGTGTTTCATGTTTTGGTTGGATCTACTTTGATTGTTTTATTGAATTAAGGATTAGAGCGGAAAATCTAGGTGTGGAAATAAAGAAAAGATTTTACTGTCACTGAGCTAAGAAGGTAGAAAACAGGCTGGCAGCAAGGTGCGACCGATTGTAGTTACAAAGGTTTCAGTCTCATAAAAGTTGTCAAATTATTTTGTCTTTTTTTCAAAACATGAGAGGAGCTGAGTAGGCCAGGTTACCATAAATGTACATAAACAATTTTTGCTGAATTTAAAAGAGATTTTCAGTGTCTGAGATAAATGATACCTGCATCAAAATCAAAGGAAGGTTCCGGCATTATGGACGTGACATTTGGACTCATATTGGTGAACAAAAGGCTTAGAGCATGGACAAGCTGAGTACCTATGAATTAATTTGCATGTGAAAATATATATTATTTTATAGAGACGAATATGCTTTGAATGCGACTTAAATGAGCAGGAAGCATTTAGATTTAAAACATGTCTGTTATTTTTTAAATAAATGAGTTAGGATAAATTGGCGTTATGGATGTGATAGTTTTTCATTATGGATGTGAAGTGCCTGGATCAGGCCCTCTATAAATGATATTAAGAATTTTTTTTATGGTAAACCTTTGAAATAGTATTTATGAAAATTAACTAGGAAATTACTAAATCAGCAATTATTGCTGTTATTTTTTCCCTCTCTTTTTCCTTATAGCCTTTTTCCTTATAGCCATCATATTTGTGCTTTTTGCTACTTACTCAGCATTGAGCTTTATTGTTTAATTTACAGGTACAAATTTTGTCAATATATGCAGATGTAGTATTTTTAGTGTATCAATATGGTTTGGAAAGAACCCCATAAATTATGCTTACGGTTTTCCCCATGGTAAGCTTGGCATTTGCATTACCCCCAAAATAGGTATTTCAGAAAATCCACTTGTTTCATACCTTAACCTTTGAATTATGACAACAGTTTGATAGTACAGTATATGCATCTAGAAAAATGCAAAAAGGTTTTGAGATATTTTCCTTTTATTTTTGGAGTTTCTCTCTTCTGGGACAACTGTTAAAATTTTTTGATAACTCGTTCCCTACTAATCCTATGTTGGTCCAATTAAATGCACTCTAAAAAACATACCATATGTCCCGTCCTGGATCTTGTTAACGCACAAACACAGTTCATTGGTGTGATTTTGCCTCAACTGTCCATTGGTTGAAAAAAAATGGTTGCAATTTATTCATTTCGAAGGGAGAAGAATTTGTGCAACTTCTGTGACAAGCACTTCTCAAATGAGTGTTTTACCAACTTGGGGCTGTTCAGGAGTAGGACGTCGCTACTTCCGACAGATTAAGAATGTGATCCTGTCTTTATACACCCTTCAAGGCCTTTCCACCAGTAGGATCGAGGATTATCATTTTAATCCATCATATACCCACCTCTCTATCACCATCAACACCGCTGGCGCTCGACCTCAGCTCAGACATGCATGGTGTGACTCCAAAAACGCAACTCGTTGTCAAGGATATTGTCCTCGTTAAATTGGACAGGCGTGGGTGAAGGCGGCGTTGAGAAATCCTCCACAGTTGGAAACGGCTCTCATTAAACCCTTAGCCGTTCCATATTTAGCTAACTCGCTAAGCTACTGTCAAATTTATATGTGTCTCAAAATCAGTCAAGCGATTGACTTTCTATTTTGGAAAGAAATACGGCAACATACAGAATCATCTTACTTTGAGACACATCTTTATTTATCATTGGAGCAGTTCTCCTTGTGTTCTAGAGTTGTCCAGAGAAACCTTGTTAGCATGTAACCAATGATACTATTTAGGCAAAAGTCTGTGATGAGGTTTTCTTGACATCCAAAATTTTGGATAATAAAATGAAAGTTTTGAGCATTGTTATAGCCTGTATAGAGGCATGTGAGGTCGGTATGTTGCATGGTTTCTGGCGTCATCTGGACAAAAATAAATAATAAGGCCAAGATTTTTTTTAACACCTAACCATCAGATTCATAAGTGCCTTTTAACCATCTCATTCTCCTTTTCTGTATTAGTGAGGATAGGCTATAATGTTAGGTGAAGAAGCTCCGGCTCCAATTCATCCCCAAGGTTGAGATCGGTGATCTCTGCAAGAGTTCCTCCACCTTTGTAAAACGTTTTCATGGTGCTGACTTTGATATAGTCATGGAACTTTTGAACTTTGAACTGTGACGTTGCACATTATTCTGCACATTCTGTGCATTGTCTTGCTCATGACTGAACATGATTTCTATATTCCATTTCAACTAAATGTTATTTTATTTTATTATTTCATTATTTGTACATAATGTAATAAACAATTACAGGTTTTTCTAAAAGTTTTTCTATATGTTTCTATATTTCTATATTAATTTGTAAAAAATATCTCTTATTTCATACTTTATATTCTTTTTGAAAAATTATTTATAATTTTCAAGTCATCGGCGGTTGTATAAGCATTTCACTTCATATCATACTGTGTATGACTGTGTGTGTTACAAATCAAATTTAAATTTGAATTGGAATTATTGAACAGGCTTGGGCTTCTTATTTCCAGTAAAAAGAAATTGTAATAAAAAAAATTTAAAAAAAAGACATTTAATACAATTGTTTGCTTTTAAACATGGTTGCAAATTTCACCCATTGTCCTAAACTCAAAGTAAACAATCAACGATAAATCAATCAGTAATACTTTTTAAGTTCTAGAAGGACAATCCTAACATATTAGTTATACAAGACAAATTAATGATAATCAGATAGTTCAAATAGTTTAAACAAACAGAATAAAAAACAAAACACACAATAAGGCTGTCGAAAATAATCTGTCTTCATTAAAAAATGAGGCTAATAAAATAACATTACCCAATATCAATGGACACTTGAACTGCAAATGCACTCTTTTGTGGTAAACAATTTAATTCATTTGTGAGCTCTGGAGCAATATTATGCAAAACCTTGTTTGTTAGTAAATTTAAATTGGGGTAAATTCTATGGGAACAAACATGGGTTATGGTGGTCAGGGGTCCACATACTTTTGAGAATACAGTGCAACTTGGAACAGTTGTTTTGGCAATACAAAAGTCCTTGTAACTGAGAAGATAAGATTAAATCTGAGAACTGCTGAATACGCTCTGGTATGAATGAGTAATTGAAAGAAATTTACATAAAAATGAAATGATTTCGAACAGCTCAATAATTTTTACGAAAACGTACAGAGGGGTGACAAATAAAAGGGGAAAAAATCAGCAGCTTTTCTATATAACGTTTTTCTGACAGATCACCTTTTGAAATAATTCTATGCTGCTGGGAGCGGTGTCTTTCCACATGACAATGCTGAAGACGCAAGGGCACGGGGACAAATCCTGACCTAGACGAAATAAGACATTAGCACGTTAACATGACTGGTATAACAGGCAAGTGAACGTGTATGCACATGCTTACTTTAGGTTCCTGTCTCCTTTGGGTGTACTCGTATGCTCTGTCTTTCATAAATATTCCATGTGCTGTTCAGACCATAACTTTTCATTCAGCAGACATACTAGGCCGTGTAGTTCATGTCCCGTTCTCCCACTACGATTCTCCCCATACTCTACTCTCAACCTTTCACACATGACTCCTCTAAAGGTTTATTTTTCTCGTCTTAGCTAAGAGCTAGTCAGGATGTCTCTCCCGTGGAGCCCTGTACTGTCTTGCTTTGACTGCAGACTTTGTTATGATTCTGACAGGATGTATTCGGAATGGAGTAGAGCCCTCGTCTTGCGTTCGATGACTTCATAGTGCTTGAGCTGTTCTCGAACCAGCTAAGACTACATTGTCAGTTAAACTCTCTGGCGTCTGATGTGCTTCGTTTCGTCTCAGAGATTTGCATAACAGCTTTCAAATGAAGCTTTTCTTGAATTCTTATTCTTAGCCTGTGTCCAAGTGGCAGACTCGGAAGAACGGCATAATGCCTGACACTGGCACGGAGAGCTAATGGCTTGAGGTTTGGGAGAGTGATGTTAAGCTTTTTGGTGGTTAAGGCCACAGTTTGCTCGTCTAATGGATCTTGTATATATTTTCGATTATTTTTTTCCGATACAGAAACCACTTTAAGCCAAAGCTCAAATTAGCACAAGTGATTATAAATGGTTAAAGTGTGAGATGTTTGGTGTTTAACTTTGAGCAATCATTACATAATACCATTCATAACAATAGTAATAATAATAAGAATAGTAAAATCAGAATTATGACATTGTTCATAGCATTTCATACACTCACATTTGGCTGGCTGTATCCAGCAAAACAGCTTGAAACATAATTAGGTGTTTGATTAATACGTATCTGTCTTGCAGCGAGCTCAATTACTCAGCTGATAAGCAGCGACCGAGGAAGATTATACTTTGTAATTTCAGTCTTGTACTTACTTATTTATCGACGTGTTTAAAACATGCATCGAACCTAAACGAGCATCGTCTCTTCTCCTTACAGCGCTCTGTCCAGCCGCTCACTCTGGCTTTAGTTCAGGTAAGATAATGAGCTACCACTTTGTTCCTTCTTCTTGAGCATCTGCCATTCACTTTAAGTAGACCCATATACTTCCATACACATCATTGCTCTCTCTCTCTCTTTCTCTCTTCCTCTCTTCCTCTCTCAAATGAGTTTCCTCTCATTAAATGTTTCCAGAAGAATAGAAAATCAATGGTGCATACCAGTGTTAAAGAACTTTTTTTTCTTAATTCATCAATCCTTATCTGTTTCTTTTTCTCTCTCTCTCTCTCTCTGTCTGTCTCTCTCTCTCTCTTTTTTCCCTCTGAATTGCATTGCCTTACCAAGGGAGGAAAAACAAAGGTAAGATCAGCTGCTTTCAGAAGTAATCTACCTGTTTGTCGGCGCGAGAGCGTAAGCTCGCCTGTCTATCCAGGCCTCCAGCCCCCAT
>JAOVVA010000010.1:3054759-3079129 GCA_028565275.1 Leiocassis micropogon
TTATAATGTTTTTGTTTTTCTTCTTCTTCTTCTTTCTCCCACTCTCTGCCAAGCATTTAAAGTTAGAGCAAAGGTCACACCTCTTCATTGTTTTCTGGTCTCTCTCTCTCTCCATTCCAACTTAATTTGGTTAGGTCCGGCTGGGTTAAAGCACATTATGTGTTGCAGAAGTTTAAGGAGACTAGACTTACACCGTTTCCTGGAGCGACGTCATTTTATAACGTCTCGGATGTCTCCTGTCTTTCAGCCGCGGCCCCATACCTTTAAAATGTGCACACGAACACACATCAGAACTTTTTTTTGCTCCTGCATGCTGGCTCGCTATGGCCTCTTTTCACCTGGGGAATAAGTAAGACACACACACAACCATGCATGCACACACACACAATAATGTAGGGAGCTGGCCATCTTTCAGGCCGTTGTGCTGCTATCTGCCCGCGAACAGCTTTGCTAACCCCGCTCGGCTGAGCGGCAAAACAATGCCTGCTCTTTTTTTTCCTTCCTTTTTTCTAATTTATTTATTTATTTATTATCTCCTCTAACGGGCTATTTTATTCCCCCTCTCGCACGATGGCATGTGTAAAGGAGGACAGGAGGCAGGGCCGGATAGGGACTGAGTGTTGCAGGCTGTCCTGCAGGTACTCGTACAGCTCATTGTTGGGAATAATGGATGTGCTAGCTCCAGAAGCCTGGCAATAGCTATCACTGGAGCTATCAGCAGCGCACACACACACACACATACACACACACACTTACACACATACACGTTTAAGGGTTTGAGTGGTCTGTGATGAATGGCTTTGAGAGGGGTTGTCTACGATCAATAATCCACTAGTGCCCAGCCAGATGAGTGAAAAGGGGCTCGCCGCTCCCCTCCTCTCCCCCCCGCCGCATGCTTCAGACTCTCGTTAAAAGGCCAGCGGTTTTCTCATCGCCGCTCGGATCGGCAGCGTGAAATATTTTGTCGAAGCCTAGCCATGTATGTAACGCACTCGGACGAGGAGTGTGTATCGCGCTTGATGATGTATAATCAGCCTGTGCGATGATGCACTGATGGAAGGGTCGAAGTGAAACTGGAGATGAGCTGAAAGCCTCTCCTCGGTGGATAAGAGCGAAGAGATGGTTTGGGTTACAATCAGAGGCCAGCTGGTGTACACACACACACACACACACACACACATACTCGTACTCGTTTTTCTCATCCACTCACATAAACATGAAGACGCAAATCCATCAGCAGCTATTCATATTTTAAAAAGACTTTTTCTCAATTCTGTGCATTTAAGCACTTTTTCCTTCTATTTCTGGTGAATATCCTAATGTCTAATTACACCTTCCAGACCATCAACAAAATACCTCCTATACACTCAAACACTCAGCTCAGCAGGCAGGCCATATGCCTCTTAAACGCTGTAGGATGAAGCGGGTAAATATACAGCTCACACACCACACACACCACACACACACACACACACACACACACACACACACACACACCTCCTCCATCCCTCTGTCCCCCTTTTCTCCCCTCCCAGGCTTCAAGCGTCCAGTTTTCAAGTGAGCTTCATGTCGTGTGTTGATTTGGCGCCTCCGGCCATTGCACCTGTTGCCGTCAGCATGTTGTGCATGAGCTGCTCCGGTCACCCCTACCAGTGGAGTGTGTGTGTGTGTGTGTGTGTGTGAGAGAGAGACAGGAAGAGAGAGAGAGTAACTGTCAGACTAACTGCCCTCCTGCTCTAATGAAGTCAGGGTCAGGTGTGTGCGTGTACGCATATGTGTGTGTGAGTGTGTGCGTGTGGGTGTGAGTGCTCGTCTGCCCGCACTCTAATGAAGGCAGGGTCAGATGCACTATGCGGCTAATTGGTAGAGTTTGCCTGCGGCTGCTGGGGCTTAGTGTGATTGAAGAGTCCGGCTGGGGTCTTTTCCGCTCCAGCAGAGAACACACACACACACTCAGGCACATGCACACTCACACACAGACACATGCACACACATATACCCTTGCTAATACGCAGACAATAAAGCACCGCCGTCCACCTTAATCTTAGTATAGCTTGAAGTGAGAATCGGATCACCCTGACCCTCACCAAGGAGAGATGAGCTAAAGAAAATCATTTCAAGGTAGTGACAGGAGGAAGAGCATCATACTCTCTCTTTCTCGCTCTCTCTCTCTCTCTCTCTCTCTCTCTCTTTTGTCTCCTTTCTCTTTTTAGGTTTGTACTGAATGTCAAGCTTTAACCCCAAGAACCTGTTCACACCTGGTGTTAAATCACCTTCATTTATTGTGATCGCAGAGTGTCCTGACAGCAGCTAAGGACCACCTAATCGACTGCAACATTGTCCTAAAATAAAACACTTCATTATGGTGGGTAAGACTGCACCTAAAAACGCTTTTAATAGTCGTCCTATCAAGCAATTATTGAAACGAATAATGGACTATTCGGATTATGAATTACGATTGTCATGAACAAAAAGACATTACTTCATAACTTTTACTTAGCCATTAGCTTTTTAATTGAGGTTAAGGTTCTTTTAGACATTTGATGAATACTTTGTTCACAAATATGTCTTTTAATTAACATTCCTGCTGATAAAATGATACTAAAAATCCATTTTTGTGTCCAACTCTAAAACTAAAGATAATTAGTAAAATATAACAACTACCACATAGTCAGAAATGCAGCCTCTGATTGGTTAACAAGTCAGGAATGCAGCCTCTGATTGGTTAACAAGTCAGAAATGCAGCCTCTGATTGGTTAACCAGTCAGAAATGCAGCCTCTGATTGGTTAACAAGTCATAAATGCAGCCACTGATTGGTTGACAGGACAGAAATGTAGCCTTTCTCAATCTCGTTCGATAAATAAAGCATGCCTCTGCGGAATGGTCGACACGTCAGGAAGGCAGCCTCTGATGTAGTTGAAGACAACTCTCGAGCTCATACGATGAAAAACACATGCGATGATGTCACCAATTGTTCAATTCGTTGGCAACTAATTTGGTCAATTATTTGAGACGACTATTGTTATTCATTGCACCTAACAGGGAGACATGAGTTAACCCTTCATTAGCAAACCACATCATGGAAATGTTTGAAACCATCCATACAGGTGCATGAAATAGTATTTATGGGAAGATTTCTCCTGGAAACAAAACAAAAAAACATATGAAATCGGATCACAAGCGGGATGTTAACAGCAGGTGTGAACAGCTAAACTCTTGTCTTTTTTTACTTGCCACTGTGTATTCAGTGAATTTGTGATGAGACGATTTGAGTGACTGACAGAGTACAGTTCTCGAAATGTTTTCGGCATTGCTTGAAGCGTTTGTCAAAAACACACACATCTTGCCTTGGCCTGCATTTTGTCTGCATATCAGTTGTGTTCCACTTTTTCTTCAGTCAAATCAAGTTCAGTATACCAGGATCTACTAGCGATAAGCGTATAGATGATAAATTTCCATAAAGTACTGACTGATACACCTAAAAAAAAGAGAGAAAACAATCTAGGTCTGACAGCGGTGCTGAGTTTCTGACTTCACAGGCATAATGCGATTGATAAAATGTAAATTTTTCCTAAAAACATTTGCAAACTTTCCTCCTGGCAGCTCATTTCCATTTAATAATAACGTTTTGCCATAAAAGTAATTTATGTAATGATGGCACTTCCTGCAGTCGGCTATTAGCACATAAGTTTTGCTTTGTCAGCAGAAAAAAAAAGAAAAAAGTGGCCTACTGTGGGGTTCAACAGAAAAGCATGTGCTCTATTGTCAGCAGGATCGTGACTAACCAGTTGCAGAGATCTGTAAGCTCATGTATGCAGAAGAGTAGAAGTGTGAATTAGGGTGGAGAGCTTATGTCTCTGTGAATATCCACAATGAGCATCATCCAGAACATGACGATGACTTTTCATTTGCAAGTATAAGACACCTTCCTATTGATGTGCGGTAGTCTATTAACAAACACAGACATCGTGCTGTTTCCTATAGCTGGCAGTTCCCATACTTTTCCTTATTCTGACTATTACTTTGCCCGTATTGTGCCCAGATCTTCCTTATTTTCTGTGGCATTGCTTTTGTTTCAAACAGAATAAGGATAGAGGATGTGCACCAGAGGGCTGTGACCTAACTGTGGAAACATATAACGGCACAACCCAACAGTTAATTTATATAATTTAACCACTCCAGCTCGTTCATTCTGCCCTTTAGAAATAGACCATTCAAGGCAAGTGATTTCTTCTGCTTCATGGTAACAATATTCTTTTCTATAATCTCTAATAGTCCGACATTCAGATGAGACATTCTGCTTTCTGCATTATTTTGTGCTAACATTGTGGAATTTGAAACGTAATCCTGGGTTTTTCAGATTCAGGAAAGATATCTGGGATATCTCTGAAACTCACGTATTATGTCCTACTGAGCCCCAAAAAAGAACAAAGGTGGAAAAAAATACAAAATTGTTACAGGATAGGAGAAAAAAATATTGAAGAAAAAAATTGGTCCTTTTTTTATTTTATAAGATAGGTGAGAGCTGTATAAATTACTGCATTACTATATGAATAGTCAGTGATAGACAATTTCTTTAATCTTATTTTTCAATTGGTTAGGCAAATTTATGTGAGGTTATGAAATCCCGCCTCCGGTCTTATGACTGCTAACAAGAATTTGGTCCGTCTATATAAAAAGTTGTGATCTTGCCCAGTTTTGTACAATCCATATAAACAAAAGTAAATTCTTTATCAGAACTCGCTCTTTCAATGAAATCTTTACGTTTTATACATTGGAGGACCTGAAACCTTTCTCAGAAAAATTTCTGTCACATCTTGAAGTTAAACCTGTGCCATAAATGAAATTGAGTAGAAGTGAAGTTATGAGCAGTGATGTGCCAGAATATGTCAGACTAAGGAGCGTGGCTATATGCGTCATTCAACAGAGCCAATCAACGCGATAGTTTACAGATTATGAAGACACAGATGACAAAATCCTCAAAAAACAGAAACAAATCATGACGGCATGGCGTTCTGACATACAGACAGACAGGCAGACATGTACGCGTGTGTTCCTGAAATAATAATATCACTGATTACATTAAAGCTGATCAGCCTATTTTTTTCTTTAAGCTTTTAAGTATTTCTAAAAAGTTTTCAGAAATAGTTCTGCTAGTATGTAATACCTGTTAAATCTCAGTCTTGTCTGAAATACATTTATGGATAATTTAAAGTTATTTTTAGCTCGGCCCCAGTGCGCGTGTGACACTCGTATAGTCAATATCCATGTACACGCGTCCTGTTTACTGTAACCGTGTGTGTGCGTGTAAAGATTTTTTTATTTTGTGTTTGTATGTGTGTGTGTGTAGGATGACTTTCACACACACTAGTTTAACAAATAGAGACTCATGCGCTTGTGTGGGTGAGCCTCTATGCGGTAAACTGGTGTGTGTGTGTGTGTGTGTGTGTGTGTGTGCGTCCCCTGCCCCTTCCACCCTACTGTATCTGCAAGCTAGTGGTGTCTCTAGTGGAGTCTAGTGGAGCGAGTATCTATCGGTAAACTGGTGTGTGCGTGTGTATGCATGCAGGTGTGTGAAAGTTGTCCTACACAGCAGCCCCCTTCCCCCCCTTTCTTCTCTCATCTCTCTGGTCTCAACCACTACAACCACAATTCTTTTTAAAGGTAAAGTGCAGGTTAATTTGTTTTATGTTTGCTTCATATTTTGTATCAATTATTTTTATATGAATATTTCTGGGTTGTGGAACAAATCATCGGAGTTTCCATTATTTCTTATAGGGGACATTTGCTTTGATATACAAGTGTTTTGATATACAAGCACACTTCTGGAACGAATTATGCAATCCAAGGTTCCACTGTACTTTTTTTTAATATGGTTGTCCTTAATTATGAGGATAATATTTTTTCAAACTGCATGTGTATGAATTGAAGATTGACCCAGTATATGAGTCACTTGGGTTTTTGTAAGGTCTTGCAAAAGGTTTGTAGAATCTCACAATAAAAAGATTTAACTTTTTCTGAAAAATCACTTTTTTCTGCATATATGTTTCAAACTCCTCCTAAACATTTTTCCTTCAGTGTCCCTTTAGAGCTGCCTTATCCATTTACTCACTCACTCACTCATCGCCTATACCACTTTATTCTGTATTTAGGGTCGCTGGGGGCCTGCAGCCTATCAGAGGAGACTTAGGGCACAAGGCGGGGTCATCCTTGATAGGGTGCCAATCTATCACAGGGCACACACACATGCACACACTCATTCATACACTATGGGCAATTTGGGAACGCCAATTAGCCTAATCTGCAGATGTTTGGACTGTGGGAGAAAACCGGAGTGCACACAGAGACGGGAATCGAACTAGGACCCTGGCGGTGCAAGGCAACAGCCCTAACCACTACACCACTGTGGCGCCTTCTTATTCATTTAAATATGTATAATTTTATCACATGATATAAAAGTCATTAGAATGAATGCATATTAATTATAAAAATAAAAATGGAGCCGAAAATTGCGAAGAGAGGAAAGAAATTTGTAATTGTACAGGGCAAAGCCTAAGCATTTGCAGTTGCAAATTTAGCATACGTTCCTTTGTCATGTGGTGTTCATACACATAATGACACTGTTTGCAAAGTCAGTTATTGCTTGAGCAGGACTAGTGTTATGTCAGCTCCCAGATTATGTACCTACCAAAAAAAAAAGTGTGTGTGTTCTTTGAGGATAGGCAATTTTGTTTAAGAATTTTACCTTTTTTAAAGTGAAATGTGTGTATTATGTTTTTAAACTCTTTGTATTGATTTACTTAATCTATAAGATAATAAATGTTACATGTGATTGGAACTCATCCTACACAAATACATCAAATCTAAAGAGGCCTCTATAGACACAGGAGTTATTAGACAGAACTGCTTTTAGGATGGTGGAAGTGACACTTTAACGCCTAGATTTTGACACAACATCAGTTTCCGGCTTTTACGCCTTCCCTGATAAATCACAAAATGTGTGTGTATGCGTATGTGGGTTTCTCACCTGTTTTCCTGTCAAGATCGCTACCAGTATGGTTTCTTCAATACTTTACATGTAAGCAAACAACCGTATTTCCATTGATCAATTCCATTCCATCAAGTAAAAAATAAATAAAATAAATAATTATATATATATATATATATATATATACACACACACACACACACATTTATATATATACACACACACACACACACACACACACACACAGACCGATCAGCTATAACTCCACAAAACCTCTGCATGTGTGTTTGTCCATGGGTGGATGGTTGGAATAAGATATGGACAATGTATAGGGCTGGATCAACAGTCTTGAGCTCTTTGCCTGCTAAGCCCAATACACAGCATGCATACATATATACATGTGCTTGGAAGTTTCTGTCATAGTCATAGATAGATCCTTACACTGGGTTACTACTGTAGGTTACTAACTACAAACCATCAGTCCATCATTGTTGTGGGCTTTGGTTCTGATAAGCATAGATGAACCATGGGTTCCTATGATCCTGTTACTAGTTTACTTGTACGTAATTAATAATCAGTTTTTTTTAAGTTCCCCTTAGTGGCTGATTGGTGTATATATTACCAATATATATGGCATTTATATCAGCAAACAGAGTTTTTTTCTTTTTAATAAATATTGGATGAAAAAATTAGTGTTAAAATTAAAGCTTCTTAACATGATTCTGAGTATAATAATGGACAAACAGAAATAATAATAAAAAAAAAGAATCTGAAAGCTTTAAATGTCTACCTGCTGTTTTAAATACTTCCATTAAAGATATTAAAAATGCTAAGTGTCCCAGAGTTTGTGCTCTCCGAGTGCTTACACTCGCCAGATCCTTTCACTGCTAAATTTGGCCTCACCACTCTATGCCTTGCTAACTCCTCACGCACCTCCTCCATTCTTTTGCACTCTCGCTTCGTTTATATCCGTCCCTCTTAGTCACTTCTGTCACTCTTTTTTCGCCTCAGTCGTGCCTATGCATTTTGTTGCATCTTTTACTCGCTTCCGCCCTTGTTATAACCGCAAACACTGATGGTGAGATGTTTTGAGTAATTTTCTCAGTTTTGCTGGCACACAAACAAGATAAATATACAGTTTTCACAGGGATGGGAAGGGGGGAGCAGGGAACTAATTAAATCTGTTGGGATATTAGGAAGACATTAGGGGAAGAAAATTGTATCGTGGTATCCCGGTAGATAATCAGAAAATTATAATTAGGGAGGCCCTTATTTCAGCTTGTTAAAATTTTTTAGGTATCGTATAAAACGGAAAGAACGGAAAGGACTTATCACAAAGAGAGAGAGCGAGAGAGACCGAGAGAGTGACCCGTCTCACCTCTTCACCTGGGCTACTCTGTCTTCTTCTTTTTTCTCTCCTCCTTTCTCATTCTCCGTGGCCTAGAAATTAGCCTGTCACGGTTGCTCGATGGCTGCAGGCTCTATTTGCCCTCCTCAACAGCAGCCTGAAGGCTGAATCTACAGTACAAGGAATTTTCATTTTCACCTGCACGCAGCTGCTTCTTTAGCTTGGTCTAGTCTCTCGTAAGATTCCAATAAGATATAGGGAGGTGGCTATTTATTTCTTATTGATGAAGCGCATAAGGAATGATTTATTTTTATGCTCTTGGTTTAAAAAAAAATTACAGTACTTACTATAATAACATCCTATGTTCAACTTCTTCAACTTTGCTGGTGATCTGAAAGTACTATTAGAAACAACAAGATAATATCTCGCCAGATATGAATAGTAAAAAAATGAACAATTACAATAATGCAGTATCTCGATCAGTCAACTTATAATGATAATTCGTCATTGTTGTTCTTTCTTCCATGTATTGCCGAACAATATCATATAATCTGCAATATCATTGAATCCGTTTTGACGTAAGCCAAGACGCTCTACTTTCAGACAATAATACTAATGAGGGACAGCTTAATAAGGTAATTAGGATAAATTTTATCTTATAAATTTGGATTCCAGTGATAGCATATTTTTGGGAAGCCCTTACGCGTACAGCAGGCCAGGTTTTATTTTTTATGACACATATGGCTGTTTCTTTTGTCTTCACAGGGCTTTAGAGAAAAGAAATCCCGCTATAAAAATAAAAGTGAATTGAAATTGATGAAACGGCGATGCTTTTAAAAGCACAATGATGCATGTCTTTAATGAGATCTGTAAACATAATGAAGTATGAAGAACTTACTGTACCTGCAGAATGCTGCAGGTACATCCCGCTATTTATCTTTCTCTGAGGATTTATCTTTCCTCGAGTAGTTACAGCGATTTTTATGGTTACTATCCTTCCTTCCTTTGCTCCTTCTGTTTTTTTTTTTTCTCTTTTCTTGCTGCCTTCCCAATAGAAAGGTTTATGTCTTAAACGTAAGTGATGGCTGGTTTAAACTCACTCCCATTTTCTTCCCCTAGCTTCCTGTAGTATTTCTGTCCATATGTAGCTCTGGGTCAGTCTTTTCCTCTCCATGCTGTTGCCTTTAAATCTCCTGCTTGTTCAGTTCTCTCTCTCTCTCTCTCTCTCTCTCTCTCTCTCTCTCAATAAGCCTGGTGGTATTAGTGTTGTCAGAATAGAAAACGATTGGATGTGCCTGGCTTTCTCTCTCTCTCTCTCTCTCTCTGCCAGGTGGTGCCTCAGCCCTTGTTAAAAAGTGCAGCCCGGGAGTATGCATGGTTTTTAAGATCTGAAAGATGCGTGGGAGATCAGCATCGCAGATATAAATGCCTCCTTTTGCTCCCAGGTGTCATTTTGCTTTCTTATGCGTGTCATCTAGGTCTTCTCCATTTCCAGTTTGTTCTCATTTCACAAGTCTTCTATGTTAACATCCATAGACCCCCAAGGCTAATGACCATGTTGTGGGAAGTGAAGTTACCAAGCGATTAAGAATGTGATTTTTAAAATTGATGTGGTTTGGGTCAGGTAAGTGCATGCATGGTGTGTCTTGTTTGAGTGACAATCCCCTTCATAACAGAGATCCCCCTCCCCTTTTGTTAACCTCATTGATAAATAGAGCATTAGTCCTGAACAGAAGCCCATAAGAACCTGAATTTAATTCAGAACATATTTTTAGCATAATAGGTTTAGCCTTGGGTTAAGTTGGGAATGATTTTACATTTATTAATCAAGCTTTTGTCAAGAATTTATCAAAGGGCAAGCACAATACATTGCTGAACGTTACAGTAGCATTTGCATGTTCTCGTCGTGCTTGGTGGGTTTCCTCCAGTTGCTCAGTTCTTCTCCACAACCCAAGGATATATGACCTGAGTCAACTGGCATTTACTAGTGTTTTCATAGTGTGTGTGAGCCTAAATGTTGCAAGAAGGTTTTTGGAGAGGAACGGGGATGGGGGTTTGGAAATGCTTGAAGTTGGGCAAAGCAAGTTTTGACCTTTTTTTCCTGTTCACAGAATTTTCATTACGTTCGGCTTATCGCCACTCCTCATGTATACATTTACAAACACTACACTCCAAATCTCTGATCTAATTTCTCAAAACACTGGACTCCAAACCTCTAGTCAGGTTTCCCGACTAGTACTCTCCAAACCCCTGGTCTGGTTTCCTAAAACACAATACAGTACTCCAAACTTCTGGTCTTCTTTCCTAAAACACCAAACTCCAATTCTTTGATCTGATTTCCAAACACTGCACTCCAAACCCCTGGTCTGGTTTTCTAAAACACTACATTGCAAACCCCATGTCAAGTTTCCAAACACTACTCTCCAAACCTCTGATCTTATTTCCAAAAAAAAAAAAAAAACACTACACTAAACACCACTTTGATTTCATTTTCAGACACTACACTCAGTTGTAACTCTGGTCTTCTTTCCTAAAGCACTACACTCCAAACATCTGGAATATGAATCGTTTCTTCATTCTTAAGAACCTAAACTTAGCAAAGCTGACTCTCATACACCTTTAAGCTTGGAGAAAAACCCACACAACATACGCTAGTCATGATTTGTACATATTTTATTTTTTGTCCTCCATGAGCAACTGTGCACTCTGCAGGGAGGGATATATTATGGAACACCCTTTCACACCCTCCTCCCCTTTTTTCAGCCCAACATGAATTCATCTCCTCCTGTGTCCCATCACCCCCGCAAGCTTCCAAGCTGTCACGCCAGCCTGGGCTGCGTTCCTCATTGCCAAGGCACGGCAGGACCAGATCCGGCCTTCGAGGCTCGCGATGCCCTTCGCGCAAGCTGCAACGGACCCTTCCTCCGCAAATGTTATCTAAATGCTAAGCACTTTGGCACTTGCTGGCAGGATCTCGTTGTACACATCGTGCACTCTGAGGGAACACTTTGCCGGTTTTCGAGTGTGAAGCGATTGCTTGGTGTAATGCTTAGTGAACAGCAAAGTGAGCTGATTTCACTGTGTTTGAATTAAGAAGCCACGAGGCAGGCTTTAGGTGCTGGAAAAGCCTGAACGATGGAGAGATTTAACACGACCAGAAACGGAAATTACGCATTACAGACAGATGGCTGTTCATATCAGTCTTCAGTACAGTGTGGGTTTAAGGTTTTTGTAAGAAGACCGATTATGCACTAAGCAATGGTTCAAGTCAAACCCGATTATACTCAAGATACTTCTTGCATTAATATCAAAATGTGGACGTTGCCTAGATGACTCTCACCTACAGAAAGAGCTACAATATATCCAAGGATAAGTTAAAGTAAACCAAACAGCTGAATATGAACACCACATGAGATAAAAGCTGGTGTCCTGTTTCCTCTGATCGGGTTTCTCTGGCCTGTGTGGCTTTTGCAAATTTCCAATCCTTTACCATGAAACTAGTTCTTCATAGATCAGCAATATTTATTTGAGGGCATGAAAATCAAAAGCTTGTGCTTTTTTTGTGAGCGGAAACAAAAGGACAATGCTGAGCTGTTCCAACATGATTGCCAAGCAGCATTTTCAAAGTCAAATCAGACGCATGCGTACTTTACATGCGCGTATGCGTTCGTTCAGATTACTTGCTGAAATCTGCCATTTTTTATATACATCTCATTGCAGTGGGAGAGGGGAAACATCTGGAATAAGATGGATTTTAACTTCTCTGGGTCTGATTTCATTGAGTTCAGCTTTCAGACTGAAAAATCGTCCGTTTTTATGTCCTAAAGCTGTTGAGATTACTCTAAAATTCTTCTGTGCTGAAAACCCAGACAATGATTGTGCCAAATTCCAGAAAGACTGGAATGTTTTAGCAAACCCTATTTGCTTACGTTTTCAGCCTCTTAAGGTACTATGATTGCTCGCACACTGTGTTGTTCCTGCAAGCTGATACGAATGAAGCGTTTCCTGTCGGGAGCAGTCAAGAGGGAGGGACGTTATGACTATTATTTCCTGAATAGACGCCATAGGAAGTCATTGAGCGAACAGGAAGAAGTGGCGGAAGTCATGCCAAGGATAGGCCTCTGCCCTTAAGGGACAAAGCGATCCCCAGGACGACTTTGTCTTGTGTTGATTACAAACTATCAGTTTCATGAGCAGCCAGACAGATTGCCAGCTATTTGAATTTCTTGTTTTCGTCCTCAGATCCTTGTGCACAGCTGTCGCTAGTTTTGGCGCTCTGGGCTACACGAGGCTCTTTTTATTTGGTTGTGTGGAGGTACATAAATAATGAAATGGAGCTGGTAATTGGCCTTTCACGGTAATTAGGCTTTGGCTGTCAGCTAAGCCAGTGCCTTTCTCTCGTCAGAGGAGTCTAAACCGAGGACGGTAATTACTATTATCTGTGGAGGTTGTTGACACAACAATAATCCCGTCCGTAGCGAGCCTATCATGGTGCTACATGGCTGCCCCCTTTTAGCATCTTTTGAAAAAAAAAGAAAGAAAAAAAGCAAAGCAGGGTTTATCTTAACACTAATTTTCTTCTTTCAGTCTTGACTGCATTGCAGAACGCTTAACCCTGTGTTTCTGAATTTTACGCTCAGTGACTCTGAAAAACTCGGCATATTTTCATTAGACAACCAGTTTGACTTTTGCCTACGAGCTCTGTGGTGCTTGGGCCTAAACTGCATTATCAGGCATCTCAGCAGGATTTCTAGTGCATCCGTAATCCTGTTATTTCATTCACCGGTAACTCCGGGGTTATTCAGGAATGGTGATTGTGTGTGTGTGTGTGTGTGTGTGTGTGTGTGTGTGCGTGTGTGTGCGTGTGTGTGTGCTTGCACGCCTGGCTATCAGGCTGTCTCTGTGAGAGATTGGATTCCTTCGACCCTATTCTGTTCCATGGTTTCTCCTTCCAGCTTCTCTTTTTCGTCTTTTTTTCCCCGCTTTTGTCATAACTCACATTTAGAAGTGAACATATAAAAGGGAAAAGAGACAGGGAATGTTTATGGTCCCTGTGTTCTCTATTTGTATAAAACGAGTTCCTTCTGATGGCCAAAGTGAGGAGTGTAAGACTGACTTACTATATCTTCCAGATTGTTTTAAATCAATGGTTGGAATGAAATCAGTTTGTAGGCCTGAAGGGTATAGTGTGGTGATTAGAGCAAATTTGGTTGGGAAAGTTAGGACACCGCTGCTCGCAAACTAAGCTTGTTTTTTTTTTTTAAGATGTGGCCACCCACAGTGCCTTAATGCTCTAAGGAATTATAATCCCTTATTGCTCATGGAGGAATGGTGGAGACAGATTGCTGCTTCTGGATTTCTAGGTATATAGACATGGATATGGATATATTTTTTTTTTTGAAGTGTTATAATGCCATGGCCCGAGTAGGCATCCAGAGCGCCTGTCCCTCCTCCAGGGCGGAAATGTTTTTTTAATAACTTTCTCTATCTCTACCCTGATCTGCTGCGAGACCTCTATCTTTGGTGCAGTGGAAATGGAGTGGTGGAGTGCTGGCCTGTAATGAATACTGCATGTTTCTGGGAGATAAATACAGGGAGGATGCCGTTCTCTCGATGGTAATGGGAGTTGGGACTGCAAGTGTGTAGTGTATGCGCTCCATGTTAAAAGAAGCATGCACGTGATGATGTGCGCGAGCCGAATGACAAGTGTGTAAATTGCGTCGGATCTGAATTAAACATGCCGCACCTCGTGGCGCGACGGCCATATTGCAGCCGGGGAAAATGCCTTTTTAAGTAGGATATTTATGGAATGATATTGCGTTCATTTGATTATAATAAAACATCCATTGTGTTGGCAATGAATGGTAGCCGGAGCGGGTGACAGTTCAAGGCAATAACCGTCTTGGCATCTGCCTCGAGGGTCTGAGAAGGCGGACTTTCCCGAGATTAGCTTTCTTTGTGCTGTGTAGATAGCTGATGGTGATATGTTAAGGAGAAGTAATAAAGAAATATATCTGTTTTTATAGAGCCTTCATGACAGGGTTATGTCAGGGAGGTAGCTGAAAGGACTGGGACGGGGTGTAAAGCGATATTATGGGCCATTAGACAGGGGAGCGTGAGGAGCAGGCTGTGGTTACCACCGTTTGTAGGTAATGGAGCTCATCACTCTATTGCTGATCTCCGTCCACGCAGCTCCACGCTTCAACCAGAAGTACAATCTTTCACAGCAATCACTCGTCCTGCAAGCAATTCAGTCTCTCTCTCTCTCTCTCTTTCTCAGTCTCTCTCTCTCTATCTAATTCTGCCCTTATCTGAAACTGATACTATTATTAAATGCTGTTTGCAGCTTATCAAGGTTATCTGGAAGTGTTTGGTTTCCTGTCCTGGTCTGACGCCGAATCGTGGACATGTCTTTTTTTGCAGAAGCATTATTAGACGCTTCCTTCTTTCCAATAACCGTCCCTTTGAGAAGCTCCATCCCTTCTAAGATAAAGGGTTGTAGCGAGCATCACCTCTCCTTTAAGGAAACACGACCCGGGCGGACACAAGGAATGCCTGGCATCTTGAGTAAAGTCAGATGTCTGCCTAGGTGGCTGTATTTGATGCTTTTCCTACATATCTGATTCTTTTCTCTAACGTCAGTTCAGGACGCTACGGCTTTGCGAGCTTTCCAGCAGGAATGCAGCTTTATAATAATAATAATAATAATAAAGCACAGTGGCGACTAGCTTGGGTTTAGGCCGCGCATGTGTGTTTGATAGGCAGCAGCAGCAGATAAAAAAAAAATCCTGCTATTCTGTTGATAGACGTGAGCCGCGTTAGACTCCTGATGTGGTTATATTAACACTCCAGACTGCTTATGCTAACACATCTGGCAAGGCAGGAAGCTCTCTGTAATGATTCTGTTTAACTTGTGTTTTTTTTTGTAATGTTTGTGGCTTTTGCAATAAGCTTCTTAGGAAGAGAGCTAAAAAAAAAACAAGTGGTAATTCTCCTCCTCGTGTGTTTGATTATCAGAGGCACTTCCATAGGCACTTAGGGCTTTTAGAAATAGCTACCGACGCAATTAGCAAAACAATGTCTTATAAATAATGGAATGAATGCGTGTCCATGTACAGTATGCGCAAGCAAACATCTGTTGATGACACAAAGAAGACTTTAGTTGTCCTGTTTTCAGTCGCTGTCTATCGGTGCACACTGATTAACACAAAACCTGAATGGGCTGCCACGAGTCCCCGTCCTTGCCCCCTTTCTCGCCTTATTCTCACAATCACAGCCGTGTAATTGCCTTTTTTTCCTCCTCCCCCCACCCCTCCAGTTACAAACTCAAATGCGTATGTGTTGAAATGTGAAATTAACCCCCCCCCACTTTCCCCATCATCACCACCACCACCAGCACCACCTCATACACATCCCCTCCTCCCCCTGAAGCGATGACTGGACTTTCATGTCTGCATGCGGCGAGCGGAGATTAAATTAATTGGGTCACAGTTTAATAGCGATATCTGCTCACGGGACGCGGCGCACGGCGGGTGAGCTTCTGCAAAGCAGCGCCGCTCGCTGTGGCACCCACCATGACACGAAAGCACTCTGAAAATTAGAAAATCATAAGCTGTCACAGAGCAGCATCCTGGAGACACACACTACACCAATCACACACCGGTTAGTCCATTTCGAGCCGAATCCGTTCTCCACTGAACTGACACCGACGAGAAGCACCGACTAACAGAGTGCAGCTTTACTCATCTGCCATCGCACTAAAAAAAAAACAAACAAAAAAAGCAACCGCCTGGTTATGATTTCAAATAACTTCGAGAAGTTTGTTGGAGTGGTTAAAAACGATTTATTAAATGCTGTGCTTTTTTTTTTTCTTTTTTCTGCTCAGACTTGTTTTTTTTCTGTTGTTTCCTACCTCTCACTCATACTCAATCTTCCCTTCTCTCTGTCACTGTCTCCGGTATGCTTATGCCTCTGGAGGAATTAATGACAAAGCACTCGGATTTGTGTCTCATCGGTCAGACCTCTAAACCCAAACCCGAACCCTCTCTCCACACACACACACACACACACACACACACACACACACACACAACTGTCTCTGCCCTCGATCCGTGCCCTCTACTTTCATCTATCTTCATAGCTCTGCCAGACACTTTCACCTCCAGACAAGGCCATCCTCATCCTCACCTCCCCCTGACAGCAGCACTCACAATAAACCCACACACATATATGAATACACACACACACAAAAATAAAATAAAAATAATAAGAAAAAACATCATGCACACAAATGTTCTTGGTCCAATCAGACTTCATTTGACGCGTGTGCCAGAGTGTTAATTAGACTTGGTGCCAAGAGACGCAGTCATGTTATCAGCATCGTCCTCTTTCACGTCTCTCTCTCTCTCTTACACACACACACGCACACACCCTCTCAACACCATCTCAGTTGGTCTATGGAGAACCTTTTTTTTTTTTTGCTGCACACCGTTGTGTGCTAGGGCTGTAGAGGGTGTCAGTGCCAGCTGTCAGTGTCATGGACCGTGTCCAGCCGCTGATATCTCTCCCTTCGTGCTTATCCCCTCGTTTACTCCTTCATTCCTGCTTATTTATCCATTCCTGGTGTTTGCACCAGCTGCATATGTCATTTTGATCGTTTTTGCACTCGTTCGCTCACTGCCACTTTGCCGTTATCTGCTTTTTTTTCTCCCTTTTTGTGTGTGTGTGTGTGTGTGTGTGTCGTCTGAGGTGAAGCTCAGTGTCCTTCAGAGCTCTACTCCAGGGAGCAGCGGCAAGGCCAAGAGTCTGCACCAGCCGTGCCCCGAGTGTTAAACAAAGCTTAAACACACGCGCGCGCACACACTAACTTGTTTTCTCCCGCCACCCTGCTCCATGCCTCGTTAACTTGCCTTTTCAACATCCAGACATATGACAAAGAGCCTTGGTTGGGAAAACAAGGTCAATCAAATTACAAGTAAAAGACAAAGTCATAAATTGTACAGCGAGGAGGGGCTCATCTATGTCTATTGTGAGTTCCGTAATGGATTACAGCACCCTCAGGGTTTGTTGATTCTCGGCTCAACTATTACACTACAACACCATAAATGTCTTATCCACGCAGTTATTTGTTCCCCTGTTAAATTCTAGTTCATTTCACGTAATCAACCGGGGTCACCTGTTGCTAGATCTTAACCCGAAAACATCAGGATTGAAAATCCACCAGCATCACTAATGTTTGGTCCTGGACTGCCGCAGGGGTTAACGTTGTCCTTTTACAGACCCGATCCTCTTTATCAGCTGATTATTTAAAGTATATTGCAGCATTAAAGTATGTGAAACGGAGAAAGCTGATGATTTGACTTGCGCCCGGTTACTGTTTAGATTTTCTCTAAACAGGTCCGTAGGAATTTCTAATGCAGCATGTTGATATATTTTTTTTTTTCCGCTCTCGGTTATAATGCCATTATAATCCATCATCATGACACTTCGGTTCGGAAGCCAGCCTCTCGTCTGCATTTATGTATGCACATCTGTTTGTTGTGGCCAAGGAGGTGCAGTTTTCTGCTCAGGTGGACAGAATTAATCTCCATCCCACTTTCTTGGCTCAGTTTATTTTATTTCTTCCCAAGGCCAGGATTTCGAGCCGTTCAGTAATGCAGAATGGGGCCCCACTTGCTTTGCAATCAGAAGATTAGGAAGCCGTTTTTTTTTTTCCAGACGTGTGTGTTCTTCAAGTTGGTCAGACTGTCAGGGAGGCTTAGTTCTGGGTCAGAGACAGAAACCGGCTCTCCGAGCTCATCAGCACAGATTTACAGAAGAGTCTGCTTTAAGACCGTTTGTGTGTGTGTAGGTGTATGTGTGTGTTTGTGTGTGTGGGTGTCTGTCCCTCCTCTCTAGCTAAAAGGGCAAGAAAAAGGACAAGTGTAGACACATGCTTTTTCCACATGGGAGGTAGGAACATGTCTGGAGTGCTCACGACAGGAGGACAGACACCTGACTAGAGTGCGGTTGCGCTGAAGATCGACGTAAAAAATTTAAATGGTGCAAAGGTTTTATGTGAATGACTCTCCCAGCCGAGGTGATTTGAAACCCGCTGCAGCTGTTCCTGTGAACATTTAGCAAGTGAAACGCCTAATCTTTGAATAAAAAGGGATAACTTGTCGCTAACTTACGGAAGATACACATCTGTCTATGGGAACTGTAAACACAATCATTCAAAAACACCACCGTGGGTGTAGCTTGTTCAGGATCTACAAGGGACATTCAAGTCAAACCAGGAGTTTTGATTGTGCAGAATAACACAGTTATGAGATAAAAAAAAACCTTTATTCTCTATTATTTATTATATATATATATATATATATATATATATAATACTCCTGCTACACTAACACACTTATCCCAGCATTTCATTAATGCTTGGATACCACCAAGGTAGAAAGTTTTCTTAGTACCCCAGATCCATGATCAGGCTGCCTGCTTCATGGCTGAAACGCTGGCCTCCCAGGAACTCCTTTAATGGCACAAACATTCCTGTAAGGTACAGGTGGTGTTCATGAATGATTGGGTGTCCAGTTCCCAAGTTAGTGACAAGTTTTTTTTTTAAAGATCAGGTGTTCCTCTCACTAAACGTTGACGGGAATGTCTGCAGTGGGCTCCGAGCCACCATAAACAAGATCATACGTCCTTATTATAATGTTTGCACCATTCAAACGTTTTTCAGAGCCTCATCTCCGTACTGTGTTTGAAGTCTTTTGTAAATATTGTTTTTAAGAAAGTTTATCTAGTAGAAGTCCTGGTTTAACTTGTACAGTCTTCTATTTGTTTTGATCATTGATTTTGATCATTTTAAGGGCTCAGTGGTGATTCAGATGTCTATTAGATCAAACTTTATTAGCAACAGTTGTTTTTTTGCTGTACAGTACAAACAGCATGTGTTGATGCGTAGCTGGAGATGTGTAGCGGTTTGTAGAGAATTGAGATGAGTAGTGTGTCTGATGTTTACTGACTGGCAAGCTGTTATTGCCTGCCATGGTAGCGCTTCTGCATCCCAATGTCTTGCACTTATTGTTTTTGTGGCTGTTGAGGTTGGGGGCATGAACCATCTGTTTGCTTTCCATAAACATATTTCATACGCTGTGGTTTAACTTTCTCTGTTTCGCAGAATGGAGGATTGATTGACTAAAATGCTGAAACCTGAATACCAACCCCTGGTTGAGAAGGAGGAGGCTTTGTAATGGTAACTGATCATTTACACACGGGTAATCATTATCACGAGAGACAGAAAGCAAAGCTGGACTAAATCACGCTGTGATGTGATGCGAGGATGAATCTGAAGGGGGAATCATGTTGCCTCAAGCAGCCATGTACAAATTCTTCGTGGTCCAGTAGAGCAGATCAACACACCCAAACACACACACACACACACACACACACACATTTCATTTCTTTTTGTCATTCCTCTGTTCAGCTGTGACCCAAGAAACCAAGTCTGGTTGTCTGGGAACATTCCCAAGCGCTGACCCCGAGACCATGCGCATTTTAGACCTGATTGGTCCGCCTTTTATTGCAACACGGACGGAATGAAAACAGAACCGATCAGGCCATATTGCGTCTGGTTCTCAGGCTGTGAGAGGAATGCAGACCTGGAACTCTTAACATCAACACATCTGCAGATAGTATAACAAGAAATAAGTTTTTTATTTATTTATTTTTTCTTTTAGTTAAAACTACCACTAGCAGATGGGTCGCTGCCCTGAGGTGAACACACTCGCTCTTACTGTAGGAACAAATCAGGTTTTCGTAGGCGAAGCCGATTCCGGACCTGCACAAGAGGTCGCTTAGTGAGCATTTAAAGGGCAGGTTTAAACGCTTGTAAAGGGAAGCTATTTTGTTTGAAAATGCCAGACTTATTGGTGTGAACAGTGTGTGTGTGTGTGTGTGTGTGTGTGTGTGTGTGTGTGTGTGTGTGTGTGTAGGATTTTGTTTCCCTCAGTAAAGCGACAGCAGCTCGGTGCCGTTTCTGGCAGCTGTCACTCCTCTGATTTTTCCCTCGCAATCCAACAGCTTTCCTTTTAAAACTGTCAGCAGCCACTCTGACACACGTTCTTCACAGTGGAGATACTTTTATGCCAGGCTTCCGCTCCTCTTCACCAACCACAGATCTCTGTTGCTCTCTGTCACTCTCTCGTTGTCACTTGGATCTTTCTCTCTCCATCTCTGTCTCTGCGTCTCTCTCTGTCTGTCTCTCTCCTACTTTCCCCTTTTCATTCTGGGGAGATGAAATTGGTTTCTCCTCCATTAGCTATTCTTCACGTCCTCGCACCGGACAGCAGACTGGACCGGAGGATCCGAGCGTCCTCATACAGCGCTGCAGGTATCTGTGCTGACGTGAAACGGAGCGAGTTTGAAAACAAGAAGCAGAAAATTACTTTCCTTTTTTTGTATTTAATTTTCTTTCTTTCTTTCTTTTTTTTTTTTTGTGCTCCAACACTAAAATTAATTCCGGCAACTTGTCATTTTACATTAGAGCATGAAGTGGACTGGTGTATGGCTGCGGAAAGCAAATTGCGCCTTGTTGCCATGGGAGCGCTTTCTTATTGTGCCGTCGGGTAGCGTGCTGCTGCCAGAACTTGAGCCCACCTGTTTCCGGCCTTCTTTCATAAGCAGAGCTCCCAGCATTGGGGGACACTTTTGACACGGATCCCACAGCAAATGTATGATTTATTAAAACAAAAATTATCATGTGATTCAAATTTGCATGAGTTTTTTTTTTTTATTCTTTTGTTGCTCTTTTCAGCTGTTGGAGGTCTGACTGTTTACAACAAAGCAAAAAATATGATTATGATGATGATGATGATGATCTAGATGCACTCAGGATGTAATATCATAAGTAGACAGGGTTCTGTTTTTTTTTTTTTTTTTTACTCTCAACATAATGATCCTCATTCCTTTTCCTCTGCTGCTTCGAAAGTCTTATTTGCCAGTAGGAGCGAGAAATTGGCTCCGGCGCTAATCTGAAAAAGCCCTCTTATTTATTTTAGTATTCTTTATTTTCATCTTATTGTCTGCCTTATGTTTTATCACTAAGCTCACTGCACCCACATGCTGGCAAACTCACAAACTGAACTAATACCACAGTCTGATTTCCCTGCCCACAACTCTGATCGTCATCTGTCCGTGTTCTGTTCTTATTGCAGTATACGAGGAAGCCAACACGGAGCTTCTTCCTGCTCACACGCACGCACATGCATCGCACACACGCACGTGCGTATACCGATTGCCCCTCCTAATCAAGTCAGACGAGCACACCTGTGCAAACAGATGTCCACAGGGATCGCTCACTCATAAAGATGTAGGAAAGGAAGCGCTCCTAGAGAGAGTCGCGGCCTCGTGTAGGAAATTACATCGCCATGGGCGTCCTCGATCCGGTTGCTCGCATCTTTTGTGTTTAATTCATACTCCATGAGTTTGCACAAGCTCTAAAGGAGGTGGCTCCATTATAAAGACCATATGTTTCATAAGTAACGGAACAACATTGCATTAAAAGTCCTGCGTACACAATTATGTCTCTGACTATCATCAGGCTTTTAATTAAATTCCGAAAGGCCCGAGAACTCATTTCCAATTTCTCCGTCCAGCTGTGTTGTTCGAAACGGTTCTTCAGAATTTTACATCTTTCGAGCGTAATCATGTGGCGAGATGGAACCTCAAACCTTGATGATTGTCGGTGTAACAGGCTGTAGTTCGCACTTCCGCAGGTGCTTTTTTTTTTTCCTTCGTAATTTAGCAGTCCACAGGTGTCCACTATTGTCTCAGGAAGGAGGAGGAGGAGGAAAAGGAAGAGAGAGAGAGAGAGAGAGAGAGGTATTCATTTAAGCATCTGCAGAAAAGTTGAATTGATGCTAATGATAAGCTTGGTGCCATGCGCGTTTAGGAACACTCGTGACAGATTTTTGGCTGGAATCAAAAGTTAAATGTAAGGAAACGAGCACGAACGATTTCCCTGTTAGATGAAACACGTGTTGGAAAGCAGCCTTAGGTTATTAACAGAATAAATTAGGTTTGGTTTTAGTTTTAAAATGTTTATAGTGTCATGGCTTGGAGCGCAAAAGGGTAGATACAGCCACGCCTAGATGAACCACTGACACACATACACACACACACACACACACACACACACACGCACGCACATGCACTACAAATCAAAACATTCTACTTTGTCCAGGACCACACCCTGAAAGCTGAGCCAGACTCTAGCAGTGCGTCCATATGAGCTCATGGATATGTGCTACTGATTTCTGGCGTCATTCTGCTGCCCACAGACACTCAGACCACGCCCAAGAGACCTACTACACACACACACACACACACAATGGCAATTGATCTTGCTATTATCTTGTCTGTAATCTGTGTTTTTGTTTGAGCAGCATAGAGATTGCCTAATGATCTATTGATCTCCTCATCATCGACCTCAATCAGGTACAACAGGGCACAGGGCTCAGAGACCCCGCCAGAGCTCCCGCGCATTTTCTGCCCTCTCCTTTCATCCGCTCTTCTCTCCGATGCTGGCAATCTCTTCTTCCTTCCCCTCCCTGCCCTTCTGTTCTCCCATCTCCTCCGCTCCCATCTCAGCTCATATCTCTCCGTTTTACTCTGCTCCACAGAGATTAGGCATTACAGCGCTTTTAACATTAATGCATTTAGCTAACGCCGTTACCCAGAAACCCAGCTCATGTTTTTTTTTTACCCATAGTACCAGGCAATGATATGAGTTTGTAATCTAGGCGGCGTAATCAGAAAGTGTCAGCATGCAGGGTAGAACTTGAAATAATGCTGTTTTTGTCATTGGTAAAGATCTGAGTAGGACAGCAGGTCAGTACTTTTTGCTCCCATATTCCCATAATCCCCAAACTGATTTTCAGCCTTCTGTTGTGCCATTGTGTGCGTGCGTGTGTATGTGTGTGTGCGTGTGTGTGTGGAATACGGCTAGTCGGATGTGTCTGTTTTTTTTTTTTGTTTTTTTTTTACCAATAATTTACTCTCATACTTTCAGCAGAAAGCGAAATAAATAATATAACGCATATTCAAACCACTTAAACCCTATCGCATGTCATGATGAGTTTCCGCCACATCCCCAGAACACAGCGTAGAGGAAACACTTAGCAGTGTCTAGCATTAAGCATTAATCATTATGACTCACACCTACATTCAGGTCTGTGTTCTTGCTCGGCCTGGGTAAGTATATCACGTCGAACAGAGCTTGAGTACCAGGCTCGAGAAATACATGTGAAAATGTGAGATTTCATGGGTATTTTCTGGGAATATGCAAAAACATGCATCATGTATGTTGATAAAATAAATAAATAAAAATAAACATAATCAGAACCCAGATCATGACAATGGATTTAAAATGTAATTTGAGTTTTCGAAAATGCATTTCGCCGAGGTTGATAAGTCACTATCTATCTATTAGTATTTTCACTGACTTAAGAGTTGTGAATCATTGACACTGTTCTATGATAAGGTTTAAACATGAATGCAGTTTTATTATTCCTTGTGTGCTGGTAATAGTACAACCATAACGGCTTTGATTGCTAGTTAGCATCCTGCTCACAATTTATGATGAATATTTAAAAACCATTATTGATTATGTGATGATTAAGCTGAGCATGCTTTATAATTCATCCAAATCCCCACAAAGATCAGTTTGCATGTTTTTATGCACATCAAGTCAAGTCAATTACGCAATTACGCACACCTTTCCTATGATCATCAATTACGCAATCAGCAATTACGCACACCTTTCCTATGATCATCAAGTATAAGAAACAACACTCTGCACGGAACTAAAACCTACAGTATTCATGTCCTTATTGTAATGGCAATTTTTTTGCTAAAGAAAAACATGAACAAAAACAAACTACCCAGGTGGTTTTAACATGACCAAATTCAAGTACAGTGAAACCTCGGATTGCGAGTAACGCGGTTTGCGAGTGTTCCGCAAGACAAGCAAAGATTTTTAATCAATTTT
>JAOVVA010000010.1:3106150-3125056 GCA_028565275.1 Leiocassis micropogon
AGTCAGTGTTGCGCTGGTTCCCGCACCTGGCTGTTTCTAAAGCAGCAATGCAATGGAGTCTGAAAATGGAATTGGACCTTGGCTCTCAGTGCTGATGGTGCAAGTGTTAAATCGGGGCCGATGCACGCACCACAGCCCAGCCGAGCCTGCCGGGAGCGGGTGTAATTATCAACAGAAGGCTGCCGAGATAAAGATTTTGGAATGAGAGAGGGACTGGCAGCCTGTTCCGCTATCTGAGCCGGGCTGTGAGGAATGGCAGTGGGCGAGAGATGCTGAGCAAAACGGTGCCAACAAAAGCCTGGCTTTGATGTCATCCATGCCTGTCTGAGCCGTGACAAAATGTCACCTTGTACATAAGACATGAAAGCACAGCCAACGAGAGAGATGGCATATATACAGTGTGTGCATGCAGGTGTGATATACCTTCTAATATCCAGCGTCTGCATTCCCACTACAGTATTTAACTTTAGAATTACATCTGGTGCTTGCTGCTGGACAAAGGTAGTTTGTGATTTTATCAGAGGTCTAATTTCCCCTCGCTCTCAGGCTGCCACTTTGCCATATGCCATGCAAGCGGGTGGCTAGTAAGGGCTGCAGATAATACCCTGAGCCGTGAGTCCGACCAAACAAGAAGATGTCCTGAGGTGATAGAAAATATCTTACAGCTTTCAATGTTCCAGTTATACCATGGACGGGTTTTTTAAGGATTAAAGCCTGTACATGCCCACAATACCAACAGCAGCACGAAACCTGGCACTGTGTCTTGTGTAAAACCATCTAATGGATCAGTGATCTTAGTAACAGTGTGCTGCTGGAAGAGAGGAGAATAAGATGTAGAAGTGGTCTATGCGCAGCTTTGGCTTCAATCAGCACCTGGTTCCTGAGTTCTGTCAGCTTGAGTGACCACTCAGTGATCACCTTGCAGATTTCAAACTTAATTAATCCAGCTGTCTGCATGTCACACACCTGTATCGGTCGAGTAGTCTGCTACGAAAGGAAACCGGGGAGAAAGATAGAGGATGAGAATACAAGCCTTGCACCAGAGCACTGACGCTGCAATGTAAAAAAAAGGAAATGGAATTAAGGATCACTTCAATTATGCTTATGTCTTGTAAGATTTGTGGTGTTTGTATTGTCAGGCACTTTTTATTGAATAGATTATCACCCTGGCCCATGTGGTCGCACTCTAATTCCTGCTCTCGTGCAGAAAAGTGTGAGAGAGCAGGTGCACTGAAGATAAATGCACTTTTACAAATTGCTGGCCTAAACGAATGGTGTGACGCAGCAATGATTGCAGCATAAGAGAAACGCTGCAATATCACTGATGTTGCAGAAGCGCAACAAACTTTGGCGAGTCTGACCGCTTTGTTGCAGAAAGCGCTTTTGTTAGTGTGGAGCACGCACCACGAGCGGAGAAGTGCTGAGGGCAGGGAAATTGTCCTTCCCGCCGACGTTCCGCCACGAAGACGAGGGACAGTCCTAGGGCCTGTGCGGAATGGCTGATGACTTTCTGCTCATTTACAACTGTGACATTTCATGGAAGGTGGTGTTCAAACGATGGCTGGCTTCTGCCCTGACATAAAAAATAGCAGACGTGTGCATGTTGATCTTGAGGAAAAAGGTCAGCGCTGTCTCAGTGGACCTAATCACCCGCTAGTCCTCTCTCAATGAGTGCCTCTCCTCTGTACACTGCTTTAACGAGAGAGAGAGGGAGAGAGAGAATGTGTATCTGAATGCATGTGACTTCGAATGAACCACCTGCCACACTGGGTGAATATCTTAGCCAGACAATGTTTTTGCTTGCCTCATTAGTTTTCAGTCCCTTTCAACAGACTGTAGAGGTGTGTGTGTGTGTGTGTGTGTGTGTGTGTGTGTGTGTGTGTGTGTGTGTGTATATGTTTTGAGCTTTTTACCTCGTACCTGAGCTACTGTTGCGTTGCTTTGCCCATTTCCACTTCTTTCTCTGTCTTCTGTTTCTCTTTTCCCCTTTCTGTCTCTGTCTCTCTCTCTTAGCTGGATAAAATCCTCATTAGCTTAGATGGCAGGAATTAGCCGAGCACCGGAGTCAGAGCTGCTCCTCTGGCTCCATCACACCCGGATAATGGTGTTTGTTTAGCCATTACACAAACGGCTGTTAGCTATGGGACTCTGGGCCACTGGACACACTGAAGCGTGATAGATGTGGCAAGACAGACACGTGGCTTAATCCCAACACAGTTAAGACTTTAAGAGCTTTTGCGAATCAGACGGAAATGCTAACTATATTGTTGCGGACACGTTTGGTTTGCGCATACATATTTGATGCTAACGCTGTTGCAGATGGAATTTTCATCATCCAAGAACTGCTTGCATCCTATAAGTTCTTCGCTGTTCTATGGATTCTGTATTCTCCAGCATTTTCCATTCCTGAGCATTACACAGGGCTGGCGACCAACAGTTAGTGTAATTAACAGGGGTGAAAGTAATTTAAAGTTCTTACCTACTCTCTTCCTATGTAGCCAAAAGGTGAGAAGAATAAACCATTGAGGAGGTGGACAGGTCCTGAGAAACTTACGAGGTTTACTTTATATTTCCACTCAATCCCTTTCAGAATATCAGCTAACTTTTTAAATCCCGAGGGTAACCCCAAATAACGCAAAATGGAAATCTAGTGAAATATATAGGAAGTACAATTCCTTGTCTCACACACCAAGTAGCGTCCTTGATCAGGGGTTAGAGATGGATTTGGGTTTCGGCCTTGTGTTAGAAGCTAGTTACCTTTGTAGCTATGAATAAAAGAACATGGATGCTTTAGACGCGATTCATAACGATTGAATAATGTAGAAGCAGTTACTAAGGAAACATAGTCTTTTTTAAGATGATATAAAGTTATCAGTTGAGTTTTTTTGCCTCCATGTCTGGTTTTAAATGTGGGTATTGGCAGATAGTTGCTCTATCCTCAGTACCTCAGTCCGTACTGACCTACTTTCACCCATGCGGCAACCGACAGTTAGTGTAATTAATGGTTTTAGAACACCTGGAACGTGGAGTGGTACATACAGTATACTGTAGCTAAACGTCCCAGTGGTGTTACCGTCCATTATCACCACTCGTGGAATGTCTCTCATTCAATCAGATTGCACGGTCGGAAATAAATGTTTTATCATTTTTGTTATCTTGGCAATAAGAAATTGGGCAGATTTAAATGAAACACAGTACGTGCATATGAATAATTGATTATGAATAGATTATAAGTTCTAGTACAGATGATATTATTGGTCCTGGGCTTTATTGGACTGGCAGGGGTTCAGCAGTGCCTAGAAGGATTTTGTCTGCATGATCTGGCAACCCATACTCATGTGTGTACTTGTGTGTACTTTGTGTGTGTGTACTTTGTGTGTGTGTGTGTGTGTGTGTGTGTGTGTGTGTGTGTGTGTGCAAAAAAAAAGTTTCCTGAGTTTTTTTTTTTTTTTTTTCCTCAGGAATGGGCCCAAATATACCACCAATCTGATTTTTCATTATGCTGGTTAAACTTTATAAGCTTTATATATAATATGCCAGATCATGAGGAGTGATCAGTAGGGGTCAACTCTGGTCCATTACACCACTTGTATTTAGTTAAAGGCTAAACTTAGTTTTTAGTTGGTGTATGATTAAACAACAGCTGCTCAGCCGCTGATGTAGCATTGTCTCTCTTGTGTACTTCAACCACTTCTTTTCCCAGCATTGGAACTCTTTCTCTCATTTTCAGGTTGAAAAGAATGATAGAGGATCTCGTGAGAAAATGCCAGAAAAGCAAATGTGATTACTTTTCATACAATTCCGTCTATTACAATCATACTGTACATTTGTGTTATTTTTTTTTCTGCCAAATGAATGCAGGCCATACATATCAACCATCTTACTTGCACATATTTAAAAGCAAATATATCCTCAGAACTTTTCTCTGACCTCCTTGTCTGCTTTTATATGCCCAACTAATGCTGTGATTTTTTTTTTTTATATGGAGAGGGATATAAACCTCACTTTTGTCAGTCAGCAGAAAGAATAAGAGATTTTAATCGTTAGGCTTTTAAGTAGCAAAGCGCTCACGTAAGTATTGTTCTGAGCCCCAGAAGGCAGGACGGCGAGCCTGAAGATAAGTGCAGGCTTTTGAAAGCAGCGTTTCATCAGAAGTGGATCAGTATTCCCCTTGAATCTGTGGTGACAAAGCAGTAAAATGGTACTGTATTACCGCTCGCTGAATGGCTCATTGGTTCTCATGAGCGCCGAGTGCAATCATTAAAGCCAGTAAGGTGTGTAATAGATTTCTTCCATGACTTCTTAATTGTATGGAGAGTGTGAGGAAGTGTTAAGGAGTGCCTGAGAGGAGCGGGGACGAGAGGAGAGGGTGGAAGCTGTCGAGGGAGACGGAGAAATTTTACATCCTGTGCGGTCCCGGTGTTTAATCAGGCTTTTCCTGGGCCAGATGTAGCCCTAGATTGCACATGCCACACACACACGTAAACAAAACTAACTCAGAAGTGCACACACAGAGTGCCTGTCTAAAGTAAGCTCATCCAGAATGCAGAGGATCAGCACACTCAGAAGATTATCTAAGCACACAGAGCTGTGTGCGCGTGTGGGTTATTATTTTTTTCTTCTTCTTTTTTCTACATCCATGTTCTGCTTGACTTCACAGCTGTTCGGGAGGGCTGCGAATATGGAACGAGCGGTAGGGCTATAAACAAACAAATGGGCTAGCAGATCCAGTGGTAATGAATATATTCTGCCATGAGATAGCAAGTCTAGGTAGAAATGATGGGTTTGGCAGAGAGAACACTCACAGTAGTGCCCTGACAAAGTGGTGATGGATATCCATGCGTCCCTGAGCACCCACAGATCATTACACACCTTTCGGACTGATGCAAACTTGCCCGTGTTAGTGCACTGAGAAGAAGAGAAGATCCAGGAGAGGTGCCCGTGCATGCATCACTTTGTAGAGGGAGTGAGCTTGCATGAGCGGCCTCTCTAGGGGTAGTGTGCAGGGGTAGCAGCTGGTGTGATGCCGGGCCGGTTGCCTTGGTGAGGCGCTTCCACCCCCCCGCCCTGCCTCACTCAGTCAAATTGAAATAAATGAAGTGCCAGTCCCGACAGTGGGGTAATTGTTCATATGGAAATTGGATTGCTGTTGTCTCCCAAGCTTTTTCCAAACTACCTCCGAAACCATTTTCACCATTTCTCCCCATCAGGAAAAGGAGCCTGCGAAGAGAGACGGCGAACAAGTTCCTGCGTTTCATTGTCTACAAATAATGAGACGCTCATTATCTTTATAGCATCCACTAAGTAGTTGTCGCTGCTGCCCTGTCCTTGTGTGCTGGCTACCTTCTCTGTCATCTTAAACGTCCGCTTTTTATCAGCCATTAGCCGACTACCAAAACATGACTGATGGAGATAATCAATCAGATGGAGAAATTGGCACTTGGCAAACGATCCCCCTTCTCTTTCACCCCATGGTCAATGGCTTAAGACTAAAGATAATTTAATAGCTCTCATTTGTGTGAGCATGTGTGTGTGTGTGTGTGTCTTTGTGTATGTGTGTGTGTGTCTGTGTTTGACAGCGTGATATAAAGTCCTCAGCTGTTATTAGCAAGACGCAGTTTTACAAGGTTGAAAGCTGCATCTAAAAGCATTAGTAGCCAGTGTAAAAAAGCATCCATTACACAGTGCGGCCATGAATATGAAATAATATCCTGCTCTGTGTTAACCGTTACCAGTTTTACAAATTCACCAGGCTGGCTTTTAGCAGCGTAGAGGCTTCTCTGAATTCTCAATGGCTGTTTGTATCTGTACCTTGAAGCAGACAGAGTCAGGGTCTTGCAAACTCATTTCCATTGTAATGCCTAAGACCTGGCTCCGCACACACACACACACACACACACACACACACACACACACAAATTCAGTGCTGTCAGAGGCTCTGAATGCTACGCCGAGCATGTGCTGTTTTGCCTCCACAACGCTGATAGGGCTGGACTTTTTTCATGCGAGTCAACCGCAGGAAAAGTCCCGATCTGACGCTTCTTGCTGAGAGATACGTAACCAATCAGACCGCTCGCTGGCCTCCAGAGGCGCATTCGAGACCTCTTGCATGCCCACACACATGTATTTCTACACAACATCTAACTCGGCCTTGCTTTTGGAGACGTTCCGCTCGAGACAGGCTCATATCGAGCCCCCCGTGGAGCTTGGCTTGGAGAGATTTTTCTTAAAGCTGTCTGTTCGAGCTCTAGACATGGGTAGACTTGTAGGCTGGTCATATAGTCCATGACATATACTGTATAGTCATGGTTGGTGGAGTTAAAGGGCACTGATATTTATAGATGTTTTCTTGGAAAAACAATAAAAATGATCATTACTTAAGGACAAACGCATATCGTAATGACTCTAATGAGTCTCTTTAAGTCAACAAGTGTTAAACACTTCTAATCTCTTATTAATATTGAATTCTGCTAAAGCAAGCAAACAACACACATTTCTTTCTTCCCTTTCTCTCTCTCTCGTTCTCTTTCTTTCTGCGTTTCATCCTTCTTCTTGAGGAAGCCTCCTGTTCTACCGAACAATTATAATTTAACAGCATGAGCTTTCTGGCAGCATCACTACAGATGTGCCTGGCTCATTAGCTATTAGCTTCTTTCATTATCTCAATCATTTTGCAGCTCTGTTTGTTTAATTCTCTGATCCTATATTCCAATCAAAATTTGAAATTCAGGTCAGATCAGCCTCTCTAACCAATTTCTCAGTTCCGGTTTCAAACCGAGGCAAATACGACGGAGGTATTTTAGCCGTGCCAAATTGTAAACTACATTAGCTAAAGCTCTGATGTGCTCGATGACATTATGCTGAACAATTAATCTGTGCCTTCTGCTCATTTTCAGCTTTATAGACATAGAAAGGTTGACACATATAACCTCATCTTTCAAGCTGGATATGAATAAATGCATTCATAAATTGGTCATAGGGGCATTTACACAAGATTGTTATTCATGAAAATCATGTTTGTATCCTATAGAGCTCATGAGATTATGGAAATGTACATAGACTCTATGATATAAATCTGGACTGATCAACTTGAAAATCAGTTTTGCAATGTTTGCACTTTTACATACAGTATGGCATACACTGTAAAGTTTGAATTGTGATATGTATTTAAAGTTTTATTCATGGCGATAATTAATGAAATGTTAAACATGGACAAATACAAAACATCAGTTATTTAAAAAAAAACTTCTTTTAGGTTCTCTGTTAGGTGCTAATCACCATGTCGTTGGTTCACCAGTTTTGTTGGGTACCAACCACTGCATAACAAGCTGCATAACTAATCCCTTACGCAGTTGATCCTTGTCAGAGTCGCTCACATCCGTATGCTTGCCCATTTTTCTTGCTTCCAACACCCCGACTTCAAAGACTGACTATTCACTTGCTGCCTAATATTTCCCCTCAGGTGCCATGTCTGGTTGTCCAAGTTTCACAACAGCGCAACAACTCAAGTTGACCAGGAGATGAACTGATTGGATTTTGGAATTGATCCAGACAGGTTCAAGGTCACAGCCAGGTCAAACGTCTGATCTAGTTTTTTTTTTTCTTCCAAAAAATAATATTTTTATTATAGTTATAAGTTATTTCAGGCATGACTAGGAAGATTAGAGATGTAGGCAACACAGTTGGTATCACGTTTACTTCTTTTTATTAGTGTACTGTAGACTACAAAGATTTCACACCTTCAGGTTTTTGTGAGTACAGTATTAACTTATATGGAGCTTTGTGGGCAGCACTAAATGCAAATGAGCTGTGCCTGGCAGGTGCTTTGCACTTTTCCTGGTGTTTCGAATCAGCATTACAGAAGTCTAACAGAATTTACTAAAAGACTGATACATATGGTCCCCCTGTATTTTACTTTTGTAAAGCCTAATAAAAAGGCTGTTGCTCAATAATGCGTATTGTACCGCTGTCTCAGAATTCTTCCATGTGTTACACCACAACTTTTCTCCATCACAGCATCACACACCTGCTGCGGTACCGGACCCCCAGTTGAGAAATGAGAAATGTGCCTGGCACGGTTCAGTGGCACCGGATTTCTGATTGGAAATCGTAAAGCTCTAGCGTGACACTTGTTCTGTCGTGTCGTCATGCTGCTGCTGCCGCTTCCATTTTTTGATGCCACGAAGCTCCAGCCTCTGAGATTAAGACTGTGGAGGAGTGATGAAAAGGACGGAAAACCCGTTCGGTGGGGCATCGCCATGTTAGGGGAAAAAAGGAAGAATAGAGAGAAACGTTTAAGAATCGATTTTTATTCTTCGAACCGTTCGGTGACCCCCTCCAACCCCCAGCCCGACAGCTGAGAGAAATTTGTATAGCAGCATATTTTGTTGATCTTGTATGAAGTGAGCGCGCCGCATGAATAAGCAAATTATTCTTTGAAGTACCCTCAGTACAGTAGCAGAGCAGAGATGAATTTCTGTCGCTCTAATCACAAGGCGTACCTCTCTCTCTCTCTCTCTCTCTCTCGCTTGCTCTCCTTCTCTCTTTCTCTCTCTCTCATTCTCTCTCCCTGAAGTTTCAGTCAAGGGAATATTCTCTAGTATATGTGTTAATAAAGAGTCTTTGGTCTTTTTGTCAGACTTTCTAACAGAGTAATATTGTATTGTTAGGGAAGAGAATAAATTTTTTCAGGACATGAATTTTTGCCACACTTCAGTTAATTCTTTAGAAAAAAAAATAATTATGGAAATTAGGGAAATTTGTCAAATCGGTATCGGGCTAATAATTACAATTCTAGCTTAAGCTCATCTTTATAGCACACTCCGCCAGTTCCTAGATTCATGTCTAGACCCATTTAATACATTCTTTTTCCCAGGCTGACATCCCTGTGCGTCACTGTAAGTAACCCTGACCCGAGTGTTTCGTGACCTTCTTTAGCTTTTCATGACCGACTGTGTTTGAAGTGTGGTTAAAGGCGTTTTTTAATTTGTGACTACACAAAATGTGATCTTGACTGAGGGAAGTAAATATTACCTGTCGCTTCTTTAAGTATTACAAAGGATGCCGACTTGCACGATTACCATAAACCGATTTAAAACGCTGTGGATACAGCGGAGAAAAAAAAAAAACATGGTATTTTACATTTTACTGCTGCAAAAAGGGATTAGTTTATATTGGTACTCCAATCCCACAACCGGTGCATTGTTACAGATTGTTTAAGGGAATGAATTAAAAAGGGCAGACACGTTTACCTGGAGAAATGGAATTTGAAATAAATGAGCTTCATTCTCAGAAGGGGAGTCGGGGAAAAAAAATCGGTGAATAAAGTGGGGCAATAGAGGGACAGGAGCTTTTTATGGAAATGAGTGTGTGGCTGAAATTAACAGAGCCCTAGGGGTTGAATGGATAATGAGCCGTGCACGTGATCGGTGCTGCGGGGAAAGACAGGTTAACGTAACAAAACATCCATCCATGCTCAGCCCGTGTGGGAGCTTCATCAGGATTTTCAGTTTGACACGTGCGCCGCTAGGTTTAATTGTGTGACTGGAATAGAAAACAAAGGTACTACTAACACTGCACACTGACTAACCAGAGCACCTGTGGATTTCTTCTAAGGATGAGAATGTCTGTGTGTGTCTGAGTAAGAGAGAGAGAGAGAGAAAGAGAGAGAGAGCAAACAGGTTTTGTACGTGCCTCAGTGTGTGTCCTCTCAATGGTGTGTTGGTTTGTAGTGTTTGAGTGTCTCTGTGAGTTGGATTGTCTTGTTGTCATTTATTTGTAATGAGATAAGCAACAGATGATTGACTGTGCTTGAGCAGCTGTGACCAAACTAAGATTAATGTCCTCTGAGAGAGAGAGAGGGAGAGAGGGAGAGATTAGGAATAGTGGCTTTAGACTATCACTTTGTGTTTAGCTCAGATAGGCTATCTAGATAGATATCTCAATATTCTAAAGAACCATCTGGGATCTCGACTTGTAGCTCAAACTGAGCATTTTCAATCCAGACATTCTGAAAGAAAGCTTTGTAATGTCTCTATGTGAATGTTTCTGTGATGCGTTTCTCTTCTTAAAGCACTCGTTTCATCTGTTTGTTTCTGCAGACATGGGAGATTGGGCGCAGATGGTCCTGCTCTTGGTGTGCGTCTCCTGCTTTTCCTCTGAGGGGACGGTTTTGGAGTTTTCCACCCTCACGCCCATCAACAATGTAGTGCAGGACCCAGCGACTGGCCGAGTTTACCTTGGCGCGGTCAATGCCATTTACCAGCTCGACGCTTTCCTTAAGCTGGAAGCCAAAGCAGAGACTGGACCTAAGAAAGATGCTCGCAGCTGCACGCCCCCGGTGTCCACCTTCACGTGTATGTCTGCTGATCTTAAAGACACGAACAATGTCAATAAGCTCCTCCTGGTGCACTCTGCGAATGGATCTCTGATAGCGTGCGGCAGCGTGTACAGGGGAATCTGCTCGCTGCTGAACCTCAGCAATGTGAATCAGCAGATCTACTACAGCGACAGTAAAGGAGAGAGGACGTACGCTGCCAGCATCGAGGACAGCGTTTCGGTCGTCGGGATCATGGCCACGTTCCAGTTCAAAGATGACCCTGAGAAAAAGCCATTCAACGTCTTTCTGGTTGGGAAGGGCTACGGCAGCCAGGAGGACAATCCAAAGCTCATCACCACACGGATCTTAGAGAACTACAAGGAATGGGTTGTGTTTGAGAGCATCGTGGAGGCCTCCGCGGTCCAGGCCATACCCTTTGCACCCAAGTACCAGCACCAATTCCGCTTTGTCTTTAAAGACTCCGGATTTGTGTATTTCCTCTTCTCGCGCACTCAGGGTGGGACCGATAACAAGAACTTCACTTTCGTGGCCCGTCTGTGTGAGAAGGATGAAGGTTATTACTCCTACACTGAGCTACAGCTAAACTGCACTGCAAATGGCATTCACTACAATAAAGTCCAGGCCGCATATGTAACTGAGCCGGGAAAGGAGCTGGCTCGCACCATGCTGAATTCCGGTTCATACGGAACCATTACGGTCTGGGACAAAGTGCTGTTTATAGTGGCCACTCCAGATGGCGAGAACGCAACGGACTCAGCTCTGTGCATGTATCCATTGAAGCGCATTAATGAGAGAGTGGAGGACATACTTAGTGCCTGCTACACTGACTTTGGAAAGATCGGAGGAAGATCAGCTGTCTATAGCCCGTACATATCCAGCACAAGCAACCCATGTGCCAATAGACATAGTGTAAGTACTACAGTCCTAATTTGGACAATGGACCGTGTTAGCTCACATGATGCATGGGTTTCTTTTTGTTTCTCACTCTGTAGGTCTTCAATGGCTTTATAAACACACAGTGATCGTAGAAACATCAGAGTCAGATGGTACTATATACCATTCTATATATTGAAACTTGTGCCTTATAAAAATATGTTTCAATGTAGATCTTTTGCAGACACGTGACTACCATGACGTGACTCACAACAGCAGAAGTACCGTTAACCACCATTAGGCGTCTACGTATTTTTGGTCATAATCAACTTGATTACCTCAGATGGTATACAAATATGCGATTTCTCCCGCTGGTGTTAGCATTAGCTCATTTAGTGTTTCTATTGCAAATGAGACGATGCTGTGTCCTATGCTATGCTTCACGCTTCATAAAATGATGTACAGGTAGCTAATACTGACATTTCAAGCTAATTAATAGCTACAGTAACTACCTGTTAAATACCAAATTGCTTAAAAGAGAAAACTAAGGTTCGAGAGGAATTTGGGATTCAGCCTTGCGTTAGAAGCTAGTTATCCTTGTAGATTGCGTTAGCTGTGAAACACAACACAGATGGTTTAATTCGGACCAATGTAGAAGCAGTTACTAAGGAGACAAAGTGTTGTTTAAGATGGCATAACATTTTCTTGCTGAAAGTGCTACAGTGACTGGTTTTGTACAGTATGTGGGTTTTGGCACCGGCACCCGGTAACGTCCCTTTTACTGTCCAGAAGTGGACCGGATCATGGCAAACAGACATTGTGATGTCAGGTGCAAGAGGTATATATAGTAACACCTATGTAAGGATCAGTGATATAAAAGCATAGAAATTAATACATGATGGTTAATATTACTTGTGACTACAAGTACAGATTTCTTTTATCTAAAAGTCTCCAGAAGGGTTTACAGGGTGTCTGGTTTTAGACAACACGTATGTTTCAGGATTGGGATCCTACAGAACACACCAAATATATCATGAGTGAAAGGTTTCATGTGGAACCATGCAAGTTTGTTCTGATGTGAACAGCAAATAAATACTGTGCTCATTAATCTTAGTAACTTCCTGGTCTAAGTCACAGTGGTTTAGGCTGATAATTTGTTTCCACTGTTTTGAGAAATAGAGGACGCTATTTTCAATTTGACTTGAAAATGGAAAAATTGCATGCAGGTTCAAACAAAAAAATAATAACCCCAGGGAATAGGAATAAAAACAATCCTATGCACATCTCTTGAGTGATGGCGCTGAGGGTGAGCAACTGTCAGAGACAAAATTCATAGACTTCAGTGTCTGAATTGTGCGTTTCCCTCCAATTACTCTGGTTTCCTCCACCAGTCCAACGACACACTGTGTAGGCTAATTGGTGTTTGCAAATTGCCTATAGTGTATGACTGTGTGTGTGATTGCATTCTGTGATCCATCGGCACCCCATCCTAGGTGTACCCTGTGTTCCCTGGGATATGAATATTGAATTATATAACAATTGTAATTCAACACTATAACCTCTGTCCTGTCTTAATGTCTTTAACAGATTCATTAGAGGTTTCTTTTAAATGTTACATTTTTCTCCACTGTAGAGGGAAATCGTGGACCAAAACAGGTGTGGAGCTGAGTTCCTCCGCTCTCCACTGGCCAGCAAGCCAGAGTTCGCCCTGCAAGCAGAGCCGTTCTTCACCAAACAGGCTCGAGGTCACCTGACTGCCGTAGCCATCGCTGTGGAAAACGATCACACTATTGCCTTTGTTGGGAATGCCATGGGAGAGGTATTGAAGGTAGGTGTTAAAGAGCTGAAGCGGGAAAACAAGAAAGTTTGTATAGACGATGCTCTTGGAGTTGAAGCTTGGCTAGAACGCATGTTGTGGGTTTGAATGTGAGTGGAGGTTAAACTGGTTATATAAGAAGTAAAAATGGAAAGCAAAGCGACAACAGCGGTTAAAGCATTTACCAGTGCCAGATATAAGAAGAATTTAGGAACTTATGTAATGGAAGAAAAAAAAACATTGTAGGATTGGATGCAAAAAAGGAGGCTCTTTTTTTATATATATAGCGCAGAAATATTCGAACTTGAAATAATTGTCTGCCAAAATCGTCTGCTTTAACGGAACAGGAAATATTATCCAATAATTGTGCAATGCCAGAAATCTGAAATGGTGCATATGAGGCACCTTCAGGTTGTCTTGGATATAAAAGATAAAAGATATTGACTTTCATTACATGTCCCCTTCTCTGAGACGCACCGTGACTAGAGACGGATGAGAATTGTTTTTAGATCATGAGTCAGTCTTCACATTCAGCTGCTGCTTTCAGTAATGTGGAGAAGCCTCCTACATGGATTCTTCATTAGGGTTGGAACTCTGTCAGCTTAAACAGGACAGAGAAGGCTATATCGAAAAACGCGGTGTCTTACTGATAGACTCACGACTCATGAGAATGAGGAGTACAGGAGGCTATTTTTGGCATTCCTGGTCATTAACCGGCTACTCGTTTAGGGATGACATTGTGTCAGGTGTGTCTCAAATACGTGAGGCGCTCTGTGTGGGTTTCGCCTACAGCTTGACGGATTTCTCTTGTCCCATGCTGCACTGTATAATTGTGACCTGCTCCATGTCTATTGTTTTCCAACCACGCAGGTTCATTTGTCAAACAAACCAGAGGTGTACAACAGGGTTCCTGGGGACACCATGGGCGAACGTGTGAATAAGAATCTTTTCTTCGACAAGACCCAGAGTCACATATACATCACTATGGAGAAAAAGGTGCCTGCGCTGAAGTCATTTATCAAGGCATTAAGTCTGTTTGTGTTTGGCAAGGAGTTCATTTCCTCGCCCCGTGGATAATGTTTGATGTTGCATAAATGTGCTCTAATGTCTTTTTTTTAAATGTACACTCCCGGCTAATGTGGCAGGTACAATGTTTTTATAATGATAGCAGAAAAAAAAGCAAAAAAGAAGAAGCTTAGCTCAAAATAATGTCTTTTGTATTTATTTATTTCTTTTTTTTTTTTACTCTTTCTTGCTGGGTATATAGATCACTAAAGTTCCAGTCCAATCATGCCACCAGAAGACTGACTGCAAGTCCTGCGTGGCTCAGAAAGACCCATACTGTGGCTGGTGTGTCCTGGAGGGCAGGTGATTATTATTGATCAGCTGTGGAAATGATTAAATGTCAAGTCAAATGCAAAAAAACTTTCATGCTGCCCAAACATCCATTGGCAAAATAGCCAGGTGGATAAGCATAGACACTTGTCACGGATAATGTGGATCTGATCTTAGATCAGGACCTAAATGTAAAGATCATATCATACTCTATATGTTGTCAGCTAAGGTGTCACCATGGTAACCTTTCAGATAATTGGATGATTACTGATAATACAAAAAGCACTGACTGTCACATACACAACCTAGTGACTATGTGGTACTCGTATATTTCCATGGCGACTTGGCGAGACGTGTGTGTCCTCACGCCCGTTCTGTAGGTGTACCAGGAGGTCGGAGTGCAGTCGAGCTGAAGAGAAGAACGGGTGGCTCTGGAGCCCCAGACAGCAGTGCGTGAAAATCGTTTCCTTCCATCCTCCCAACCTCAGCTGCAAGAGATCCCAGCAGGTAACTGCGCAGGTGTCGGAGACGTAATTACCGCACTTATTTTTAAACTTCCTTTCTCGAACAATTGTAAACGCTGAGAGGGCTGATCCACCGTGACGGCGAGGCCACTGCACAATAAAACCATATGGTGAATGTACAGGACGGATGCAATGCGTGCTAATGCAGCGTTCTTATCTGAGTTAGCCGAGCAATCAGTATTATGTTTACTCCGTACTTATTATTTGTACTTTATTACAAGGATTTTATGATTTTGTACAACTGCAGTTTGGTTAAATGGAATTAAGCTTAGATAGAGCATTTCATCTTGTGACTTGCATTACATTTGCTGCTATATTCTAGTCACCTTGATTACATGGATTAGTAAGATGCATTTTTGTTTCCTCTCATCATGTATGTACAAGTCAAGACTTTTTTTTTATTATATTATATTAATTATACTTAATACCACATAGGTAACTTTTAATTTAAGCAATCTGCATTTGAGAAATGGATGAAAAGTAAATTCTGACTGTCTGTCCAAATGGTAAAATGAAGCAGTATCTGCCGCACTCTTATTTCTTGTGCACCCAATCAGTTTTGTGCTCAGTATGAGTGTCTTAAAAACCTGATTAATGAGTTGCTGCATCCATACAAAATAATATATGTGCACTGAAGTTCATTAATCGGCCTTTTTATAGCAGGTGGGATTTAGATTTAACAATTATGTGCTTGAATGGAGACACATGACATTTAAAGACCTCGCACTGAATGCCTCTGCGAATTGAGTCTATATGGTAAGATCGTGAACCTGGTTTACTGTCTACTCAAGGGTTTTATATGTTCTTGTTCCGTATGTGTGTGGGTTCTCTTGTTTTCTTGCCACTGTCCAAGAAATTTTTTTTAAATAGCAAATTACCCCTAGGTATTTATATGAATGTGTGCATGGTGTGCAGGATGAATTGACTCAACTTAAGCCTAGTGTTCCCTACAACCGTAACCTGGATTAAGCAGTTACTTCAGATGAATGACTCTTTTATTTATTCATGTTGACACTACACTCCTGTGTGAAATAAATGTCCATTGATTTTCCCTTCTGAAACAGCATCTGTATTCACATTTGCCGTTGCATCCTCTACAAAACCAAAGTACTCAATGCATTACTTCTTGTAGTGGAGCTCCTCAAATGTACTGGCAATCTGATCAATTTCTAAACTTGTCCCACATTAGGTTGAGATCAACATTCCATCGCTGCCAAGCATCAGAGACTTCGACAAGATCCACTGCACGATCGGGTCATCCAGTAGTAAAGCTACCATGGTGGACTCCATGGTCAGATGCAGCCTGCCGCCTCCTAACCGGCTTCCTCCTACACCTCCACAGCAAGGTACAGCGGGTACCACTCCTATCCACCACTAAACTATCCACCCCAGACCCCAGATCATCGGGCTAGTCGTAAAAAACAATTTTCAATTATGCAATTCCTTACAACTTGTACATACAGTATGTCCACATATAAAATGGAACAGGACCCACGAAGCTGTGTGAAGCTTTTTAATGCAAAGGGACGCTGTCTCCAACATAAATTTAAGTTGACATTTAATCGAATTTAGTAATATTTAAGATTTACACACATTGCCACGGTTGTGTCAGGATTTCTTAACGTCAACCCAATTAAGACCGGTATAAATCACAATTACACGTGTTCCATCAACTGCTAGTGATAATCAAGTCAAACCCAGGGTTGCCAGATTGAATTGCGGATTTAAACCTGTCTGGTCAAACTACGAACCGTTTAAAAATGTGATTCAAGTATATGGAGTAATGCCCAAGAATCAGAATTTTCATTTCAGTTAGGTTAAGAATATTTCAACTGTAATTGTGAAGCACAGACCTGCCTTCTTGTACGGTTCTTGAATACAAGGGAAAATTTCTTTGGTACATAGTATAAATCTAAATTAGGCTTTAAACTTTAGATAAATTTAACTTTGGGTTTGTGGTACATTAGTCACACTGTGAAGTTGAAGGAGCATACGAGAGAAAGAGTTTGATGGAGTGAAAGTACTGTTTGCAGGCATGAAAGGTTTTTCACTATACATACTGTTAGGTTTTTTAATACTTTTACTGCTCCCATTCTTTGCATTTGTCTATTTGAATTTCGTTGAGCCTGCTTCATGTCTTATATGGCAATACTCTGCAGTGTGTGGGTGTGTGGATCATACGGCTGGTCTGTGTTTGATGATGGAGGTGTGCGTGGACACCTCATGCACCCCTCATGTAGCGTACATGGTGGTCAGTGATTAGACCACTCTTTACTCTTTGTTTCCTTTGGGCGTCGGCCAGAGGACCTATATGCTTTCTTTGTTCTGTGAATAAAGCAGGGAACATTCGACGCCCATCGTGTGTGCGTGATTGATTGTGTCTCTCCTGACGTTGGCAAGCGCGTCGAAACGCAGCCAATTACAGATGTAGCGATTCATCCATTGCATTTTAAACCGAACAAAATAATATATACTGTACAATATAACGGTATACACACTTTACTTTGTATTTTATCGCTGTTTGTTAAAATTGTAACATTTTTAATCAACACATTAGCTCTGTTATGGACCCGTCAGTCATGTGTCCTTCAACACTCAATCTGATTGGCTTGAGATGTATTGTTTGCCACTGAAAGATTTGGTCGTTGATAACCTGTTCTTTAAAAATATTTTTGTTGGATGTATTATGGGCTTTACTTGTGGTTATAGTACGATGCAAACTCTACTTACAAATTAAGGTTAAATGGCTCATTTTATTCTACTTTCATTTCTATCCAGTTAAACCATGATTTCGTTATATAAAGATCTATTTTCTCTATTACACAGCAGCATAAACCTGTAGTGCTGCTTTCTTCAGTTCCTGGTTTGGGTGAATCGATCATTGCTTAATCTGCTTATTTTCTCATTTCCAGATGGCATTAAAAAGAAAACAGTCCATGCATTGTCAGCCTGGCCAGGGCTGTTTTAAAAAAAAAAAATTTTTAATGCAACTGACTTCTGTGTTATACGATTGCCAATCAGTTCAGAAGTGTTTTGACCAATATGAGGGGCGTTCAAGTCAAACCGAGACTTATGAATGACGATCCCAGCCTAGGTGGCTCAGCGCTCATTGCAGATATATATATATATATATATATATATATATATATATATATATATCTAGCTGAATACCTGATACTTAAAAAGAAGAAACAGAACAGATATCTTGTCGCCAGCTTGCAGAAGAGATGCATCTGTCTGTGGGAACTGTACACAATTATTTGCATACACAATTTGCACATTACAGGAACTCGGCTGGGAGTTATTGCCACCTCCCACATACAGTCCTGACCAGCGTTCCAGACATGAAGCAGGCAGGCCGATCATGACTCCAGCGTACTGAGAAGCCTTTTTACCATGGTGGTATCCAAGCACTAGTGAAACATTAGACTAACGGGGGATTACATGAAGACATAAAGGTATTGTCTACTTTTGTACCAGTGTTCTGTTATTAAGTCCCAGTTTGACTTGAACGCCCCTTTTTCCCCCAAAATATCTTGTAGTTTTCTTAACATCCAATGGAATCAATTTGACTTATGTTTCTCAGACAGTAACGGTACAAACTGGTAGTCCATTGTACAGATTGTGAATATCAATTACTGTACATAAGACTCAGGGTAGGCAGGTCTGGAAAGCTGGCAAACCGTAATGCAGTATTTAAAGCCCCCGGTGAAAACAAAAAGCTTTGTGATACAAAATACCTGTAATTAAATCAGCATTTACTCATAGCGGGCTGAAAAAATTTTTGAGGTTGCAAGTCTACCCTGGCAGTCCATATATAAAAACGCTGGGAAGGTTTCTTGTATTGAGAGTGAAGTTACATGCATGATTTAATAGAGTTTTTTGGATGCCCTGCACCTGCGTGTAGTTCACACCTAATCTCAAAATTGTATTGATGTGTCTGCAGTGTTTTCCAATAACTCTACAATGCAGCCTTGAGAAAAACACACGCACATAAGGGAAAAAAAAAAAAAAAAAAA
>JAOVVA010000010.1:3125156-3152888 GCA_028565275.1 Leiocassis micropogon
ATATATGTGTGTGTGTGTGTGGTTGTGTGTGTATAATGCAGGCTTATGGAAATAGTGTTTTTTGTTTGGTTTTGTTGCTGCTCCACACAGGTAATTCATGTGAATACGTGAGTTGTGGGGCCATGTCAGGTCACTTGATGATTGACAGTGGCGTCTCTGCAGGAATGTAAACAGCTCAGGAAGTGCCAGTACTAGGAAAGTGTGTACGAAAAGGAAAAAAAAATCTAGAGCAGAGCTTCCACAGTGCTTTTGTTTACGCACATTTTCCGAGTAATAAATGTTATGGCTAAATTGTGTAAAATTGTGGTTCGTGTGAGTTCCACTGCTGCTTTTCTTGGCTTTTGGTTTATGCACAGGACTTGTTATTGTGCCTAGCTGCTTTTCTGGTCATGTGACAGAAAGAATCGATGTGAATGGCTCTTGGGTGAGTGGTTTGCTATGAAATGTGGTTGTTCACTGTTGCATTTTGGCAAAGAAGTTCAAAGTTTCTAAAAGAAGCATTGTATAGTCATTTTCGTAAAAAAAAAAAAAAAAAAAAGAAGAAGAATAAATTTAAAAAAAGGTTTTGCTGTTGACAACTTTGTGTGCCTGAGGAGTAGAATTTGCCAGATTGAGGGAGAGTACAAAAATGGTGCTTATCTCATTTTGCAGAAATTTTGCAAAACTCTTGCAACTCGTAGGAGTAACACGACATTTTCTCTCACATAGATTGTCTATATATCCTTGTACGATCCTCATAAGAGGACCATTGGGTATAGTTCTTTTGACAAACTCCTTTTGTTTAGTTTTGTTTTGTTTTAAAGACAATAGTTCATAGTATTTCATTGTTATCAGGTGCTAATGAAGAGAAATAGTGAGGAGAAATTACCCGGTACACAACGGTTGAGTCCGGGTCTCAGGAGGTTAAATTTAATAAAGGAATTAAAGGAATTTTAATGTTGAAATTACTTGTTTAATAAAGGGAATGTTACCCTTATAATTGACTAAAATGTTATATAATAAATATAAGACCAACAAGACAATTTCTAGACTCAATTTTAACCTTAAAATGAGTTTATTCTTTTGGTAGATCATTTTGCGTCCTAAAAACAAGCAAACCTATCTGCAAATACATTACTAAGTTCTAATAAGATATTTATTCCTTAATAAGCTATCATTTTTCCAATGCAGATAGACACAAGTGGGATTGCAAAACATAATGCGGATTTATGTGCCGTTTTGTCATGTCGATATATGAGAATGTTCCCTAACTTCTTTCCTGGGTGATGTTGTGAGTATACTAAGATTCCTGTCCTCTCTGTTTCGTTGTGGAGATTCGGTAGCAGTGCCGGTGAGGATCTTCGTGAACGACAGCGTGGAGGTGGCGTCCCGCGACTACGAGTTCTACGACTGTGCAGCAGCGGTGCGCAAAGCGGAAAATACTCCGTGAGTGACTTCCTCTCTCTTCTCCCTGTGTCAGCGAGTGTGTCAGTGTTTTGTGCTGACGCTGAGCTCCGAAAATGCACGTGTGCGTAATGAAAACGAGCGTCCACACCAATGAGACTAGCTTTTACTCATAAATCGTGATGCACAAGTGATGCCGGAATTGAATTTGCCACCATAGAGACCTTGAGTTGGATTTTCTGTTCCTTTCCTCTTTTTCTTTTTCTTTCCACCTCCATACCAAGAACAGGAAATTGCTTTAGTTTCCTATTCATTTATCAAAAGCAAAAGTCAATCTCTTGGGTTATTTTCTTATACTTTTACTGTTTTTTCTTTTTTTTCAAGCGTTCACAGACTTGTGTCTGATGAATGACTTTTGTTTCCTAGGCATTGAAAAGATATGTGTTGTCCTCGAAATTTACACACTGCTGGAAAAAAAAAACTGTAATTATGGAGCGCTGGAGTCTGTGTTAATGCTTCTCTTTCCGTTTTGCTTCAGAGTTTCTGTGTGTGTTTTAGTCTCTGTTCTGTGCCTTATTCATAGGTGTATAGCGTGTGTGAGCAGACCGTGGGCGTGTCAGTGGAATACCGCCGATCACACGTGCTCGGATATGAATGATGCCGAAACGGGGCCTAATATTATCAAACACAGACAGGTGTGAAAAACGAATAAAACTCATTTACTCGTTTGTCTGCACATAGTAATTGTTAGCTTTCAGAGATTTATTGCTGTGTGTTGAATGAACAGATTATGTTGCAGAGCCAGGATGTAGTTCTCAATGTTAGAATGTCACTTCTGACTTGCTCCTGAATCTTAAAGGAAAATACATTACTTATTTGCATATTGTATTTGCATACATAGGGGATAAACAGACTGGAAGTTGGAATGCTGTACATTATACAGTGCCGTAAAAAATTATTTGCCCCTTCACGTTTTTTTTTGTTCTTTTTTTTTTCACTCTTAAATGATTCAGATCATCTAAAAAAATGTATATTAAACAAGGAGAACCCACGTAAATACACAATGCAATTTTTAAATGATTTCATGTATTAAGGAAAAAAGCTGTCCAAACCTACCTGCCCCTATGTACAAAATAATTGCCCCCTTACTAAATCATGAACAAACTGTGATTTTTCGGAAAGCTGTTTCTGTTAAATTTCACTTGCCACACTCGGGCCTGATTACTGCCAGACCTGTCACTTAAATAGAACCTACTTGACCACGGTGAGAGTCATTATCTAAAAAAACAAAGAAAACAGCGGTGAACCTTCCCAGCAGTGGCCGGCCTACAAAAATGACTCCAAGAGCACAATAATGACTCATCAAAAAACCCAGAACAACTTTTAAAGAACTGCAGGCCTCACTTGTCTGCAATAAGAAGGAGAATGGACAAAAAGGAAATCCATGCAAGAGTTCCAGGGCAGAAGTCACTGCTGGCCGAAAAGAACACAAAGGCTCGTCTCACATTTACCAGGAAATATCGTAATTATCCCCAAGAGTTCTGGGCAGATATTCTGTGGACTGGAAAGTTGAACTTTTTAGAAGGTGTGTGTTCTGTTACATCTAAAACTAACACAGCATTTCATTAGGAAAAAAAAAAAAAAAACATCATACGAATAGTCTAACATGGTGGTGGTAGTGTGATGGACTGGGGGCAGCTTCAGGACCTGGACGACTTGCTATAATTGATGAATGGATTATGCAGTAGGACAATCCGCTGAACCAGCAAATCGACCTCTGAATGGCTAAAAAAAATACAAAATTATGGTTTAGAGTGGCCTAGTCAAAGTCAAACTTAAATCCGATTGAGATGCTGTGGCATGACCTTGAAAAGACTGTTCATGCTCAAAAACACTTGTTGATAAATGAAATCTTCTTTTAAAAGCTATTTTGTATTTGCTCAGGTTATCTTTGAGTAATATTCGAATTTGTTCGATGATCTCAATCATTTACTGTAAGAGTGACGGATATGGCAAAAAAAAAAATCAGGAAGGGGGATATCAGGAATCAAGAATATTTTTTCACAGCACTGTGAATTTTTTTTGTACATTTTTTGCTAAATTAAGGCGTGTATGTGTTTTTTAGATCAAGAAATGTCCACGGTTTGAAAACCCAGATCCCATCCTCATCCCAGTGGGGTATAAGACCCGCATCAGTTTCGAAGGAGTTAACCTGGAGCCCTACAGGGTGAGCTATGATTTCATTTCGAATGTCACAAAAGCCTTTACACCATTTCCTACTTGAACTTCTATAGTGTTCCCTTCACATTCAAGCCATTATCTAATCACCCAATCGTGTGGAAGGAGCACAATGCAGGAAATCCTGCAGGTCCAGATTCACTGCTTCAATTTTAAAATATTTACAATAGACTTTTCAGAATGATAAGAAAAAAGTGACCGTGTCAGTTTGACCTTGGGCTGATGGTTGCTCCCGGACTAGGCGGTTTTAGAGGGTTTCACTCAAAGCAGTCTTTAGAGCTTATACACATGGACAGTGAGATGTCATTCAGAATCATTCAGCATCAGGTCTGCAGGAAACACCTTGGTGATAAGAGAGGTCACAGGAGAATGGACAGACTGATTCAAGATGACAAATATGTACAAACATGGTGCACAGAAAAGCATATCGGAATTTACAATCAGAAAAAAATAAATAAATAAATATGTATTTTTACAGCATGTTTCATTTTGAAGTTTGAAGTGTTTAAATTTTTGCCCCATAAGCTTCACTTTCCAATTATATTTATTTATTTATTTATTTAGAGGGCGCATAACCGAATTTGATTGAAATCAATTATTTTAACCTCTGCACCATTCTGTTCAGAAAACCTTCTGTGCAGTGAGCACAAAAACAGTACATAGGGGACCTGTTATGTGTTCTATTCACATGGCTCTCTAGGGTATGTACATGCAACAAAAGAAAAAAAAAAAACCCTGAGAAAAACACATCCTCTCCCCTTTTTTTTGTCCGCTTTGATTTGCATATCTTTTTTTTTTTTCATATAAAATATCTGATTATCTGTAATTTGTTAAAGACCCTTCCCCGGCTGGCTTGGAGCTCAGCCCCTCCCAGGAGTCGCCATTTCATAAGCCTACAACAGACTTGTGTTGTGAGGTAGAGATTTAGAGCTCTCTCCTCGACTGTAACTAAGCTAACTGCTAATGGCTAACCTAGCCATCTCAGTTATATTGCTAAACATTGAGCTAGATGGCACTGTGGCAGCACTATGGCTTCTCACATCCAGGGTTAGGGGTTGGATTCCCGCCGCGGGTGTGTGCGTGTGCGTGGAGTTTGCTCGCTCTCTCCGTGCTTGGTTGATTTCCTTCGGGTACCCCGGGTTTCACCCCCAGTCCAAAGTCAGGCAGATTAGGTTAATTGGCGTTCCCAAATTGCCCATAGTGTGACACGATGCATGATCTGAGTTGTATTTCAGTTGGAATATTATTTCGGAGACCTCTTAAGACTTATGGGAGGTTTAAGACTTTCTTTTAGATGACTAAGATGTGTTTAATGGGGCTAAAAGACCAAACCACAGGCTAATGTAAAACCTAATGCACACATGCACAAACAACCTGAAGTGTAGATGCTGTGACTGCAGTGCAGGAGAGTAAAGTGAACAAACAGTTGCTTAAAAAATTACCTCTCAGTGATTAACATTGGCGAAATGTTCTGTTGCCATTCCTAATAAATATCAACTAATACTGGCTATAAACGTATTAAATGGAAGTTTAAAGGATTTTATTTTACATTCACAATTAAATTAAAATAATGTCCTGTGACAGAAAGCCAGAGTGCTATTTCAGCACAACCTCTTTTAAGTGGAGAGCTCAAAACACCTGAACAAATTCTGGATTCATATGTCAGTTGGCCTAGTTGACATTTTTATTAGAGAGAAAATGAGAAGGCTGCTCTTTTGGAATATTTTTGCACTGAGCTGTTACATGCACGGTTGTGTAAAGGTCAGCAGGTCTGAAACAGTCATTCAAATATAATCTTTTTTTGGTATTTTTCGTCTTAGAGCAACCCCTGCCCTTCATCAGTACTTTTAGATACCTGCTTACACTCCGAATGCTCCACATGCAATATTAATTCAGTAAATTCTGGGAATTGTTGACGTTGCAGGGCAGAGAGTTCACCATCGGTACAGACCTAATGAAACAGTTTGAAGATGATGTGAAAACTGAAGAGGGTCCGTTTTTCTCGTTCAGTGGATACATGGTGAGTTAAACATACATACACACGCCCTTTTAAGTAAATTATTAAATGCCTCCCCCTATCCACCCATTATCAGTATGTGCCCCTGTATATGTTGGTAATACGCTTGAAGTAAACCTTTGATTGATTGTTCTGGTCATTAGCATTCTAGCTGGCTGTCACTTCACTCCTCTACTCCAGGGATATCATTATTCTGTCACAGCAGCTCTGCTCAGTTTGACCCACTGGAGCTCTGAATATATTATGATTCTTTTAACTCAAACTGAAGTTTGAATTATTATTATTATTGGTCGAAGTTACCATTTTGCCACTTCAAATGTAGTCCATCAGCCCAAACGTGAAGGCTTCCAATTTTTGTTCTAAACGAACTCATGAAATAGGATGTCATTATATTAGAACACGTAGAGCGATTGTATTAAATTACCTGCATTGATGGGAACTTTCACATAGTTCGAGAAAGTACTTGCCAGGGAAACGACAGGAGGCGTTCGAGTCAAACAGGGACTTTATTTTTTATAATTGTGCAGAATAGCAGACTACAGTTATAAGAGTACAAACTCCCGTTATTCCTCTATGTAATCCCCTGCTACAGTACACTAATGCACTTACTACAGTATCTCAGCGTTTCACTAGTGCTTGCATACCATGCATGCCTGAAAGACTGGCCTCCCAAGAACTCTTTTAATGGCCCAAACTTGTTGAAACGGCATGCAGAGAGGTTAGGATATGGCACCAACTCCCAGCTGATTTCCTGTAATATCCAAGTGGTGTTCATAAATAGTTGTGTATACAGTACACTTCCCACAGACGGATGCGTTCCACTCACTGAATGTTCACAGGATCGACTGGAGTGGGCTCCGAGCCACCTCTGCCATTATAACAAGAACGTCTTTTTCTAAATCGTGATCTGTTCTTTTCATACACATGTATTATGTACTGTAGCACAATGATTAAAGTACATTTGGGGTAATTGCAGCCAACAAGGTTACCTGTCAGCTCCGACAAAACCAGAGAACCCAGGGATCCAGCACTGATTGATGGCATCATGAATTATGTTAGGATTAAGGACTTTTTAAGCCAAAACCTGTCTGTCTCTCAAGAGGTTAGACCTGAACGAAGTAGAAACACCGTATTTAAACCCTACTAAAGAACAAAACTAATCGTATAAAAGAGATCCTGCCACTCTCCATCACTCGCCAGCCGAGTGCCCACCAGCCAGCTGGGTGCTGTCTCTGGATCCGCACGTGCACACCCTTCTTTCTTTCCTTCCTCCTTAATATCTTTTCCTTTCCCCGTTTTTCGTACTAAAACTACCCTTTTCCCCGTAAGACCTCTCCTCGTGTCTGTGGTGCACCCCGAGTCAAAGATTTTGGTTTTTATACATGCTTGGATTTGTTCGTTTTTTTCCATCTTCGTACTTTGGACTAATATCTGAAGTAGTTAATACAGATACTATTTGATTTGTTGAATGATTTGCAGTAAGAAAACAACTCAAACCAAAGCGCAAATGAACCAAAGGTATCAATTTACCTCTGTTTTGGATTCAGTAACCCTGAGTAATAGTTGTAAAGGTGCCCTTAAAGACAAGCCAGTGGTTTTGCGTTTAACTTATTCTGCACTTGTTCTTAGCTGAAGTGAAGTGAAAACTGTTGAAAGTGATCTAGACTTGGTAGTGAAGGACATTCCTCCACTGTACTGTAGTAAAAGTAAATTTGAATCACTGCACCCCCTGTTGGTTGAAGCAGAACTTATTTCGCAACTCCTCTCTCATCAAACAACTCTCTGCGTTTCTACATCTGCGAGCGTGCCAGGAAAGCGGCATGTAGCGGCCCACCACGAGAACAGGCCTGGAGCTTCGATTCTCTTCAACTCAGTTTGACTCATTGGAGAGGAAGAGGTTGTGAAAAGCAGAGTGTTTACGCATAATTCTCGAGTGTGGTTGTATAGTGCAGTATAAATGAGACTTTTTAATAGCATGGAATGAATTCTTTCTGCTTTTCTTTTTTTTTTTTTTTTTTTACAGTTTTCATATGATAAGGCTCAAGAGACCAGCATCCAGTTCCATATTAAAGACAAGCACTCAGAGAAGAAGATCGACAGCACACTAAATGGTATGTTATTTTTGGGTGTAATTAGTCGTATCGTTCTGGGAAGTTATCTGTCGTATGATAATGAGTAAGGTTGTCTGTGGTGTGTTTTTCCTCCTGTAGTAACACTGTATAACTGTTCGCTGGGCCGGGAGGACTGCAGTCTGTGCAAGAACACAGACTTTAAGTACAACTGTGTTTGGTGTGCTCGGTCCCGCTCCTGTGTGTTTCATAAGCTGTGTCCCAGCGATGAGGAGCAGGAATGCCCAGACCCTGTGATCTCAGCAGTGAGTTTTACTGTGACGTTGTGTACCAATGACATACCGGGCAGAAATATTAAAACATGTTTTAAAGTCAAGATTTTTTCATATTGTGTTGTTCAGAAAGGTAATGTGTTTGGTAGACTTTTATTCTATGGCCACACAAAATTACTTGTAGTGAGTAACTTGTAGTGTAAAGTCCTATAAGAAATTTGTGTTTTTGACAGCACTTGCTTCTTATAGTACATACCATGGTACACGGTTCTACCCCTAGGTGGAGTTTGACATTTAAGCGGGGATGGAGAGGAGTTTGGTTGGTGTGGTTTGGTTTGTGGCAAACATTTTATAACTGATGTCGGTACACATTCCAACTGCTGCATGGCTTGTTATGCGTATATACAGTAACAGTCACAACTTTAGACACACCACTCAAAAGTTTGGACTTAAGTTGCTATTTATTCGTCTACATTCTAGAACAGTACTGGATATATCAAAACTATGAAATAACACATATGGCATTAGGTAATTAAGTAACAAAAACAACAGTCATGTCTTATTTTAACACACAAGCTGTTCTGGAAAAGTTCTCGCAAGAACAGTATTGTCAAGTGCATTTGCAAAACCCATCAAGCACCACGACGCAACTGGCTCTCAGGACCAAAACTTACCTCTGCTGCAGAGGAGAAGTTCATTTGGAGATACCAGCCTTAAAAATCACCACTTAACAAACAGCACTTCAGATTAGAGGCGTTATGAAGACTTTACCGAGTATAAGTAGCAGAGACACATCTCAATATCAACTGTTGAAAGTAGATTATTGCATATTCTGAATGCCTTTAACATTGGTTTACAGAGTAAAACGAAATCAAGATCTGGAAAGACCGTGGAATTAGAGGGTGTGGACAATTTGTGACTGATAGTGTATATACAGGAACAGATGATAATAGTGCGAAGTTTTCCATAAAGCCAAAAGCCATGTACTCTTAAAACATTTAGTGTAGGAGCTAATATTGTGTTAAAGTGAAAACAATAAGGAAACGCTCAGCAACAGGTACACAGTAGGCTTGTAAAAGATATATATTAAATAATCTGTATCCTACCTAGAAGTAAATGTCTTCTTTGCATCCTGTGGTTTTGTAACAAATTAATTTGTGAGCGCTCACTTCATGTGACATTAATGTGACTCCCAGCGTGCCACTCTTAGGACCAGATCGCTTAAAATATAATAGAATTCAATAAAATGTATTTCTTACAGTCGTTTAATTTTATGACATTACATTTCTATAGTTTGTGACTCATAATTACATTTCTACAAGAATGCTACTTTATTGTGTCGAACTCAATTTCAACTCCCTTAAAAAAGGCTGATGAACTGAAGTGAACACGTTTGAATTTTAATCAGTATGGAACGTGTTATCATAATGATGATGCTGATTACAAAAATCCCAGATCTAATCTACTGTGTGTACAGGAAATGTTTTAATTGTATCTATTCAGTGTAGTGCCATATTTTAAGCCGCTGGAGGGACAACGCAACTCCTGCCTTCCCATAAACTCCGCCCATGTCTCTACCTTGTACTGTACATTAGCACTGTACTATAGAACACATACCAGTATACTGTCAAAAATATATTATACTGTACATGTTTATGTACCATAATGGTAATATTTTTACCATTATGGTGTATTTAACATTAATGAAATACTATAGTGTATGTTGAAACTCTTAATATTACAGAAAATAATATAGGACTGCCTGTACTATACCATACCAGTAGTATGTACTAACTTATCTAATATTGTACAGTATGCACAAACCAGCCTTATTAGATACCTGCTGAACTTTGGTAGGCATTGTGCTGCCCATTAGTATTCACTAAAATATGTTCATACCATGGTACTAACATGGTACCCTACGTGGTACCTATTATGGTACTCTTTAAAGTCCTGTCGTGACTACCATGGTAATGTCTGAGGGAATGTTATGGTACACATACAGTAGGTATATTTGTGTTATTATACTGTATGGTACGATAGTAAAATTTCGTATGTTTATAGTTGTAGTTGTTGAAGCTTTTTCTGAACTGTACTAATGCTCCAGTTTGTCCTCAATTCCTTCTAGATAAGTCCACGCTACGGCCCACTGAAAGGAGGCATTTCAGTCACTATTACAGGTTCTAACTTGGGCATTCATAAAGATGATATCAGGAGTATCTCTGTAGCAGGTGTTCCCTGCATCCATCAAGAGGAGAAATACTCAGTTTCCACCAGGTATGATTGTCTCATACAAATGCTTCTATATCTGTATCTCTCTTTCTAAGAAACTGGATGTTATTGGAAAGCAGGTCCAATATACAGTACAGTATATTTGTCACTAAAGTGCATTGGGTGACTTCTTACGTTGCACGAAACTCACTTGGTCACCTTTTTTTCAGGACTGTATATTCAATGTTTGAGTCTTAAGCTGAGAGGAAATAGAAGTGGCAGCTGAAAGATTGAAAGCTAAAGCAGTAATTTTGGCCCTAACCTGTCCCACACTGAGCTTTTAAGCTCACTTACACTGCTTATGTCTGAGGGTGGTCCGGCTTTGTGTTCGCTCGACTGCTAACAAGCCTCTCAAGTCCTGAAGGCTGTGTGTGACAAAGAGAGCAAGCGAGAGGGAGAGAGAGCTTCAGGCGTTATTTAGCAGGGTTCGGCATCAGCGTGGTGCATAGAAATTCGCAGCGCTTTGAGCCAGAGGCTTCAGTAGTCCTCTCCAGGTGGAAATCTCGTTCAGCGAGTTGTATAGTGAAACAGCGAGTTGGAGTTATTATTCAGTGTTGGACTGCTGCATCAGGACGCACAGGTTGCATCATCCGCCTGCTTACCTGTGAAGCACGTTCGGACATACCGCAGAGAAAATACCTATAGATCAAGATGAAGGAAATAAACTTGAACTTCTCTTTCCTTTTTCCGCAGCGTTGTGTGTGAAATCGGGCAAGTGAGCCACCGAGGCCTACGCGAAGGACTGGTGACGGTGGAGGTCAAAGGAGAGAAGAAGAGCAAATCCTCAGTCTTCTTCAATTACAGGGTGAGTCACAAAGTTTACCCAGAATGCATTATTTAGTAAATTAGGTCATGTTATGGGAAGATGCAGAATGAAGCGCTCCTGTTAGAGAAAAAGGAATCAAACAAAGGATAAACAGCACCGGATGAAGTGTTTTATTCTGATTATGTCACAACAGATGTCCATTATATCATTCATGTTTTTTTTTTTCACTAGGACACCTTTAAATTTATTTATCAACATTGTGCAATACCAATGTAATGTAAATCATGTGTGGGTTTAATATACAGTATGTGACCATTAACACATACACACATGCACTTACTTATATATATATATATATATACATACATACACATAGACACATACATACACTATATATCCGCACACAATCACACAAAACCGTGTGCTCACATACAGACACACATATACACATACAGTATACACACACTCAAACATACACATATACACACACATACTCACATATACACATATACAAGTTGCCTGGCTCTTCTCGTCCTAAGCATTTCATTGTACTGTTGGCCCTGTGTTGACATGCATATGACAAATAAACGAACCTTGAACAGTATTATAATATGTACATTATAATATATATAGTATATACAGTATATTATATAGTCTTTAGTCTTATTAGACCATTTAGTCTACTAAACTCATTTAGGAGTGACCACAATGCACTGTGCATGTTCTTATTATACAGTATAAACACTATAGTGCTGCCATCTGGGCTGCAGTTATAGAAAATGAATCAACAACCTGACACGAGAATTAAACAGCAATTAAGTATAATAGTTTCTCTCTTCTCTATATTTATACACGGTATGACCTTGCAGAATATTCCACACACACCACTGTACCGTTAATGGCAGTCCATTTCATTTTCTCCCCCAAAAAATGAGACCCTGCAGCTACAGGATAATGTGTGTTGTCCCCACGGTGCAATATTTATCCGTCAGGTTAGGAGCAGACGCTAATTTTCGTGTATTAGCACATTTTATTGCATCAGTATTATAGGGCGTTAACATTGTTCTATCCCTCCCACAGGGCTTTACACAGGGCTCTGTTTATTCAGAGAGCTGACAGCACTGTGTGTGTGTATGTGTGTGTGTGTGTGTGTGCTTGTGTGTGCATTTGTGTGTTAGTGTATGTGTGTGTGTGTGTGTGTGAGAGAGAGAGAGAGAGAGAGAAAGCCTGAGTGTCAGTACAGCCTGGGGAGGATATGAGACCAGAACTCGAGGGAGTTATGATACAGTTATGAGTAGGTGGTAACAGAGTTAATGTCTTTCACTGCCAGTTTTTTAAGCTACAGCTCACTCAATTAGCCCCCAACTGATCCCCACTCTCAGGATGCACAGGCTCGAAGACTACTTTTAGACGGCAGGCTGTAATGTTACAATCGGCTTAGTTTTGGAAGTGTTCATTTTTCTTTGCCTAATCGCATTACCGTTTTGAGAGAAGCTACCTGCTTTTTAAAATTTTGCTGGAAAGTGTATGCGTGTCGATGAATATAAATGAGGACCAGCAAATGATCTGAAATGGTGACAAGAGCAAAACTAAAGCCAGTAGCTCCAGTCGACAAAACAGTGGTAAGATTATATTCAATTGCCCTTGAGAAAAAGAAAAAGACTATTTTTTTTTTCACCCCCTTTGACTGGACCCTCCTGTTTCATGTGTCCACTTATTACAAGTGGCTCTGAGTTTAAAAAAAAAAAAACTGAATGGTGTAACATGTTGCAATACACTGTAATTTTTTTTTTTCTTCTTCTTCTTCTCGCTTTCACTCTCATTATTGCATTCGCAGGACCCCAAGCCCGAGGTGGTGCAGCCCAGACGCGGTCCCAGAGCGGGAGGAACAATCATCACCATTACCGGCACTGACCTCGATACGGCTTCGAAAGAAGACATTGACATCTCTGTGGGTGGAGTGGCATGCCCAGTGTGAGTGCAGTGTTGCATCATGGGTGATGTAGTCCTGTAATTGGCTTTGTTACTGAAAAAGGCACAGTTGTGTAAAATCGCCTCGGCAAACGTCGAGGAAAGTAATTACTCATAGCCTTTCCGAGTTTGCCGTGTACGTGACCTTATTTGCCTTCCTGTACATTTTCTCACTTTCTGCTTAGATGTTTCACATTTTCCTTCCCTATTCATAACGCCCCACTTATCTTAACCTTTCCCCTCAATTTTCCTCTCTGCTGCTTGCCTTTTTTACTAATTTCATGTGCCATTTTTGCTTAATTCATTTTTTTCACACTGGATCAATCTCTCTCTCTCTCTCTCTCTCTCTCTCTCTGTCTGTCTGTCTGATATTAGTGAGAATTTTGGAAAGCAGATTACGTGTAAAGTGGGGCAGTACAGTAATGAAAAAGTGCCCTCTGACCCCCTGCCCGTCACTGTGCACTACGGGAAACACACCAGCATTCAGGTGCCCTCATTCTTCCAGTTCTCCAGCAACCCGGACATTTCAGACCACCAACCCAAAAGCAGCTTCGACTGGTGAGCTCAGACCGGCTCGGCTTTTCTTTAACAAATAGAGTGAAGGGAATGCTCAGCTGCCTTTCAGTTTTCAAATCCAAACAGTTTATCAGGGCTCTGAATGTACTCGAACATAAAAAGCAAAACAGAACTGTTGTGTTGGATTTAAAACATTAGGACATAAATGCCTGAAGTTACTATTTCTGTTCATATTTAAAGGTGCCATATTTGACTATTTCTTTAACAAGACTGAAAGGGTCACTGTTATTGCTCCAGCTGAAATTCGCCTCAGATAATATATTTTTTTTATACCTCACACTCCACTTTATTTCACTCCTTCTACAAACACACCATTTCAGTGTTTATGTAATTGAGCTACTACAGAGTCACGACACTTCAGAAATCACCAGAGCTGAACACCAAGCTGGACAAGGTGATCCTCTTATATGAGGTCACAATAGGTGGAATCCCTAATTGGCTTGTTTAAGCTCCAGCCAAGAAAACAGTGGAAAAAGGACTAACAGCAGGGAATGTTTCCTTTTCTTTCTTTTTTTTCCTCACACATTTGTTTTGTTTGTTGGTACATAGACCCAATCGAATGTTGCACAATAGGTTCCCTTTAAACGTTTGACAGCACTGTCATTTGCAGTGCTGAAGACTAAAAAGCAATCCTGTCTGGTGCAATGTGGTGAAATGTCTATTATACGCGGTTTCTCATTTTGTCCACTTTGTTTGCGTTGGACTCTTTTAGCGGCGGGAGAAAGATCCGAGTGATGGGTTCTGGTTTCGACCTCATCCAGAAAGCCACCATCATAGTGCAAACTTCAGCTGATGAATGGTCTGGACCTCACACGCCTATGGAGGTACATGTGTGCCGTCACAATATTCATCACTTTAGTAAATATTGTAATAAAATGCAAGACTTTTAGTTTAATTCCAGTCCTGAAGAGTAAACAAGCATTTACCTTGGGGTAAAAACTGCTGGTTTCGAAGTGTATTAGCTGATGAAACTTTTTTAGACGCAGCCTCATACATTTAGTTTTTTCATACTTTTTTTTTTTGTACATTTTTTATAAAATATATGGCTGTTTAATTGAAACGTGTCGTATAGGCTGAGCAGAGCTGTAAATGTTGAGTGGGTGAACTCCTACACGGAAAGGGGAATGAGGGGAGAAATCTAATTCACTTTCATTTAGGAGCTGCATTAACACAAGGCCTGGCTGTTCGGCTTGATTAATAGAGAGGGCAGCTCCAGTGAACGGCCCTCATTTCTCACCGCGTGCGTGTTTGCGTGTGGAAATACGGCAGTTTGAATTTCATAGTTTTCCCTGTCTTCCTTCCCTATTTTCAGTTTAGTCAGGAGGCCCACAGTAAGAACGACACCGTGCTGCAGTTCCTCTCCCCTGCCGTCAACAGAACATACGAGAGCCAGTCTTTCAGAACCTTCATCCAGCTGGACAACCTCATGGAGGAGCTGAAACCGTTCGATTATCACTCAAACCCCTCCTTCAACGAGCTCCCGAACAAAGTCATCCCAGAGAACAGCATGATCATTGTCACGGTGCGTCTTGCAAATCATCTTCATGCTGTTTGTTTATAAATAGGTTTGTGTTCGCAATCCAGGTTTCGTGTGTTGTAAAACGCGGATATTTTTAACAAGGAACTGTTTTTGGGAACTGATTTGTTATTTAAATTTATGTATGTCGTGGTGTCCAGGGTCGTGGTTTTTCCAAAGCCATGACAGCGAAGGAAGCGGAGGCATTTGTGGGTGACGTGTCCTGTAACGTGAACACGCTTCAGGATGATAAGCTGTTCCTGGATCCACCCACCACCACCCCGAGGTCTCGTTCCAAGAGACAGCGCAGAGACACGACATCTGAACCGCTAGACCTTCTGGTGTGTTTTTCAATTCACAACTCCTCCGCTTCTCCCTGTCATTCCATACTTCACTCGGGGCATGTTTATGAGTTAATAAACGTCAGCCTTCATATTAGGCACCCAGATCAAGTTATTTAAGAATAGAGTTATTAGATGAACGCATGTCTTGGTTAATCGTAGCTTAATGCGGCAGGAAACAGAATGTAACATTAGTCGTTCCCAGGATGCCTTGTGTGTGGTAATTGAAGTCCTGACCTGTTGTTTTGTTTTCCGTCACAGATTAAGTTTGGTAATGGTGAGTGGGTGGTTGGCTCTGTGCACTACGAGAGGAAGTACGAGGTGAAACTGGATACGATTATCATCCCTGCAGTGATCGTCCCAATGCTCCTGATCATAGCGATCTCCATTGTGTGCTACAGGTAGTCAGACGTTCAGGGAGTTAGCCGATGCACTCGTATGCAGCATGAAATTATGGAACCTAATAATAACCTAATAGTGAGTTATTAGAGAGTTATTCCTGCTTCTTTTTTATTTCAAATCCTCACTCGGATTCTGTTTTTAAGGAGGAAGAGCCAGCAGGCTGAGCGGGAGTATGAGAAGGTGAAGCATCAGTTAGAGAATCTGGAGGAGAGTGTGCGTGACCGCTGCAAGAAAGAATTCACAGGTTATTCAATGCAAACCGTTTAACAAAAACAATTAAACAAAACCAAAACCAAAAACTTAAACTCTTTACAATGCCTGTGCTTCTCTGCAGACCTGATGATTGAGATGGAGGACCACACAAATGACATAAGTGAGGGACGAATCCCTTTTCTGGACTATAAAACCTACACGGACCGTGTGTTCTTCCTGCCCTCAAAAGACGGAGCCAATGATGTCATGATCACCGGCAAACTGAATATCCCAGAGTCCCGCAAAGCCATAGTGGCGCAGGCTCTTAATCAGTTCTCCAACCTGCTCAACAGCAAGACCTTCCTCATCACTGTACGACAATGTTTTTGCTCTCATGCACAAATGTCTGCACACTTCAGATTACATTCAGTTATTTAGCTTCAATTCCTGTCCCAGAACAGTCTGCATCAGCCGATTTTTTTTTTTGTGACAGTCCGACTTTGTGTCTTCCTTGAGGCCGTAGCCATGAGCTAAGATTAATCCTGCGAATTATTAAGTCCTCTGATCACGAGGTTTTCCCTGCCGAAATCCTTCATACCACTTTTAATCCAGTTTTCAACCACAGTCCTACTTAATAACGCCTTGTCATGAAAGAGGAAATGCAATTATTTTGGTGTCTTTTGAGTTGGAGGAACAGCTTACTAAATATAAATACAGCATAATTCACTTCTCAACTTCAGATAATTAAATCCCATTATTACAATTATAGCACAAAGCTATTGCTGTTACCTTCTGGGGGTTTATGTTAATGGCACAAGTAAATCCTTACTGCATTTCATCTCAGTTAATTCAAACAGATTAAAGCGTTTACACGTTATCTAAGAATGATCTAGATCTAATAAACAAACCTGGTCATTTGGTAGCTACAAAAACAATCCCATAACTTTCTCTGTTAAAGTTGTTTCAATTATTTCAGAGAACATTAATGGTCATTTTATCAATTTCATTCATTTTATTTCTGGTAGAGCAGATAAGGATCACAGTGCCGATAAGGTAAAAACATCAGCCTAGACCTGTCTTAGGGCATTTGAGACATTCCCAAGCTGACCATAAAATATAACCACACTATTGGGACATGCTTGGTATAACTGACCAGCCAGTTGGCTTCCTCCAAATGCTCTTTCCATTGCTCAACAATATGCAAAGAAAAACCCATCCTTCCCTACACTTGTGCATGATCCCATCAATCCTTCCTGAAGCCGGATCTTGTTTGAAGCTTCTCGATTCTCCTCCCATGCCTTTGAGCTTTGCATCACTTCAGAATGCCTTTGAATTAAATCAAGAGAAGGTTTAACATGAAGGTTTCCCGCACTATTGTGTCCACCAGTGCATCCTATATTGTAGTTCCTGTGTGTACTTTTGATGACTTCAACATGGTCCTCAGTTTCCTCTCTGACTCAAATGTCTGCTACAATTGATGCCCCCAAGTAACAGGAATCTCACCTTGGTTTAATTGGTACAGTAAATCTCACTACCAAGTGTTGATCCCAGGTACACTTATGCTAGTAGCTAGTAATGACATCTGATGATTACCTTCTCCAAACAGTGATTAGTATGGTCAGTGTTTTAGATTAACCAAGAACACTCCTCACTGTTTGATTGGCCATGTTGATTTGACATCACTATTTAAACGGCAAAGGCACTGGTAACTGGTGGAGTTTGAAACTTCAATTTGGGGAGACATTTTCTGTGGATTTTACTGATTGGAGGCAGTGAATTAATAGTTGCAACATCGCCTTGAGTGCAGCACTATAATCAATCTTGTTGTCGTTCAGAGTGTCCATGACAGCAGCCTGAATAAAAGTCAAATAAAATTTCATTGCTTGGATTCATATTCAGGAAGCTGTTTATTGCTCTCACACACCTTCAAGTATTGCTGTTATTCCCCAAGTGATCACTGGTCAAGTCTCTTAGTAGCACTGTGGGCTTTCTAGCAGGTATCCCTTCAGGCAGTGTCAGCCTTTAAAATCTCATATAAGCAAGCTTCTTGTCCACTGGGAAAAGCTCCTACTGTAATGCCTTTAGCTTGGGACTTGGGAATTATCCCCACAACCGTCTACAGCAGAATAGGAGAGAAACTACCTTCAGTTGAAAACATTCATACCAGAGCCCTTATTGTATGCACATTTAAGACACTCAGACTCTTTTCGCTTTTTTTTTTTTTTGCCAAAGCAAGTTTCCTTTGCAAAAGTCTCAGCTATGTCACACTGTCCATCATATTCTTCACTGGAAGTACACTTGAGCTCTACTCTTCATCATATGAGCAGGTCATGAGTTAACATAACCATTTCTTACTGACCTCAACCGGGAGTGATCAGCAGGTCATGAGTTCAAATCCCCTCACTTCCAGGCTGCCACTGTTGGACCCTTTAAGCAAGGCCATTTACCATAAAATGCTCAGTGGTATAAAATGAGATAAATGGATGTCGCTCTGGGAAATGGCGTTTGCCAAATGCCATAAGTGTAAAGATAAGCTGAGTAGCCAAGTCTCCAGGTTTCTAACTTTATTGTGTTTTTTGAGCCTTTTTTGCCTCAGCTCTCCACTTTAGATTTATTTACCAGGTGTGGCTCAACATTGGAGCATTAAACCGCCATCAACATAGCGTAGAGGTTCTCTGAATTACACAAGCCAATTCACCGTGACAAGGCCACAATACGCAAAAGTGTAATTCTATCATTTCTGTTTTACTTATTGAGTTTTAATACGTTTAATCAAAGCAAACGTTACTCCCAGGTATAAAACCAACATCGCAAATTAAGTTATAATTTCCATAATCATATACAATTTCATTAGTAACTCTTAGAGGACATTCTCACAACACATTGGACACCCAAAATCCCATGTGGTTCTTGGTTTTATATCCTAGCAAACAAATGATCCAACCTGATAAACCTCTCTGTTATTTTTTGTAGTTTATTCGGACTCTAGAGGCTCGTCAAGACTTCAATGCGAGAGCGAAGGTGTACTTTGCGTCTCTGCTGACCGTGGCCCTGCATGGGAAGCTGGAATATTACACGGATATCATGAGAACATTGCTGTTAGGGCTTATGGAGGAGTATGTGCAGAGTAAAAACCCTAAACTGATGTTGCGCAGGTGAGCTAACTCCATCTAATTCCTTTAAAAAAAAATGATCAGAGCTGTTTTCTTTTACTTTACCAAACTCAAACGAGCATTTATATAAGAAGAGATGCATTCTTGTTAAGTTAATTTACTTCTGTTCACAGAGATTAAAACCTCTTCATTTTGCTCTACTTTCCGTTTCCTTCCCTAGAGCTTAGAACGTAAACATTGCTTATGAGCATTATATCGGATAAACATTTATCCTGGCTTTGCCTTGTTCGCTAATCTGTTTAGCCATTTACTGGCCTGCCACTTTTTGCTAGTTTAATTATAATTCTCAATCAGCCAGTGATCTACACTAATTATCCCTCTCCTTGATTACTTCATAATTGTTCATTAACTGCTAATCACTAACATTTGGCACATTTAGGGGTAAAAGAGCAAATAATTATTGGTTATATAATAAGCATGTGTGCATGTATTTTTTTTCATCTCAAGGTCAGAGACGGTAGTTGAGAGGATGCTGTGTAACTGGATGTCGATCTGCCTCTATCAGTTCCTAAAGGTAATGCAGGCCTCAGCACAGCACAGAGAGTCTTGCTGTCTCAGCTTCGCTATTGTAAAACTATAACACCTGAAATCAGCACTTTGAAACACCATATTTCACTAAACAACATATTGTGATGTTAGGAAAATATTCTACCGTGTGCCTATTAAGATGTTTTAAATATAATTCGTATGGATTCCGGGGTCTGTCGAAATTTTTCATGTTTTGTGAAAGAAATAAAGTTTCAAGAACGTTCAAGCTAAATTGGGTTATTCCTTTCACTTGCTTATTGCCACATACCCTTTTGAGATGTGACATTTATTAAACATTATGCCTGTCATATAAAATAGATGTCAGAAGTGACTGATGGAGTTTTACTTAACATTGAGAAGTAACACAAATACACAGCTGTGCATAGAGTATGTGAAGAGGAACTATTACATCTCCTATCATAGTTGATGAAGACAACCAGCTCTAAGTGAAGAACACTTTGCAAGAGTGTTGTGTGAGTGAGTTATCATTTATTTCTGCAGGACTCTGCAGGAGAACCTTTGTATAAACTCTTCCGAGCCATAAAGCATCAAATAGAGAAAGGTCCAGTGGATGCCCAGGTGAAGAAGGCGAAATACACACTCAATGACACAGGCCTGCTGGGTGATGATGTGGAGTACTCCATGCTGGTAAGACTAACTCGAGCACGACATTTATTTGTTTTTGTTGTATACTGTATATACAGTATGACCATGTTTTCTCTTTCTGTCTATTTCAGACCCTACAGGTGTTGGTTCAGGGTGAGGGTCCTGACATCACTCCGGTGAAGGTGCTGGACTGTGACACTATTTCTCAGGTGAAAGAAAAGATCATTGAGCAGGTGTACAAGAACCTACCCTACTCACAGAGGCCCAAAGTGGATAGTGTTACACTTGGTAAGCCTGTAACAGTATGTCCATGTGTGGTGTTATTATGAGGGGAGTTCAAGTCAGACCCGTACTTTTGATTATAAAGAATAACAAAATACAGTTACAAGAGTAAAAGCTCCCTTTATTTCTCTATATAATCCCCTGCTACATTAATGCACTTATCCCAGCATTTCACTAGTGCTTAGATACCATCAAGGTAGAAAGTTTTATCAATATTCCAGAGCCATGACTGGACTACCTGCTTCATCTCTGAAACGCTAGCCTCCCAGGAACTCCTTTAAAGGCACAAACATGTGTAAATGGCTTGGAGCGTGGTCAGGACTATACAGGGGAACGTGGCAGTAACTCCTAGACGAGCTCCTGTAATGTTCAAGTGGTGTTCGTAAATGATTGTTTTGTACAGTTCCCACAAACAGATGCGTCTCTTCCACAATTTAGCGACAAGTTATACATTGGTTTTCAGGAATCAGGTGTTCTAGTCACTGAATGCTCATGAGAATGATGGCAGTGGGCTCCATGATGGCACTTCAGTCGGGTCACGGATCCACGACTTTCTTTAAATCATTTGCACCTTTCTTGTTTTACTGTAGCTATGAGTCTCATTATTGGTTTTACACCTTCGTTTATGAAAATTTTCATCTTAAGTCCCGGGTTGACTTGAACGCTCCTCGTATTATTGCTATTTAAACATGATTGGCGTAGTCGGATATTATAACTCAGTGGCTATAGATAACTGCCCCATTCAGGTGCCGTATTTGTGCCAGTAATACAAAGTGCATAGTCGCTTCCTGCATTCTTGATTACAAGATAAAATTGTTCCTGGCCTTTCTGTACACTATATGGTCAAATGTTTGTAGACACCTGAACATCATACCCTAGGGTGTTTTAGTCCTGTCTTTACTGTTATAATAACCTCCACTCGTCTGTGAATGTTTTCCACTAGATTTTTGAGCCAGAAATGATGGTAATGTGTCTACAAATATGATTAACTTGACTTCATATGTGCTTCATATATGTGTCTAAATACTATCAATCACTCTTTTTGCCTTTTATTCAGAGAAAGAAGTGCGATGTCTACTGCAAAGTTTTTTTTTTCCACCCTTAAACTATAAATACACAGTCATGAGCTTGTTGACTTGCTAACAGCAGAGTCACAGAGTCAGGATCATCATTCACTTACTGTATAGATGCACTAGCTGGCTACAGTGCACCCTAATCCGAACAAAGCAAACTTAATATTTATGAAATATTCAATATTTTATTAGAAGTATTAGTAATTTACTTGTTACACATCTTTGTCCACATCTTTTTTGTTTCTGAAATTGAATTCGATCGCAAAGCCTTCAGGGCAAGCTCTGTTCCGCACGTCTGCAGTAATACTGATCCTTCAGGTCTCCAGTGCCTTATTTGCAACCTTGACTTGAGCTGTATTGCATTACAGTGACCCTTAGATGCTGATAGGGTTACTTCCCCAAGGGGAAAGTAGCGAGAGAGAAGTTAATAAAGGCGTGTTGGTATTGGTGGACACTGAGTAAACCCAAGTTGGCATGTTTGTTTCAGCCCGAAAGACTTTCTGAAAGATTGATTCTGTTGCCCCTCCACAGAGTGGCGCCCCGGCTCCACAGGGCAGATCCTGTCAGATCTTGACGTGACCTCGCAGAAAGAAGGCAGATGGAGACGCCTTAACACGCTAGCACACTACAATGTGAGTCTCAATCCTTATTACTAGGTTAGAGACCTAGCACTTTGTCAGCTGGGTGTCAGTGATAACTTTAGATCTGAGAAACGCTTTAAACGTCTGCGTATGTGTTTTCTCTTGCAGGTTCGAGACGGTGCCATGCTAATCCTTTCCAGGGTTTTACACACACAGCAGTCCTATGACCAAAACCACGACAACCATGAGGAGAGTAAGTACTGTTCTTTGTGCAAGAACATCATTAACATGACTGGATTTAAGAATATTCCTACCGTGTTGTTTATGTACCTTGTTATAGATTCACACACACACACACTGCCTTGTGAATCTGTAGCATGTAGATAAAGCACCGCAACAGCTGCACCACACGCCTACATAATCCCTTCTCTTTCCTCATAGGAAATGCCCTGCTAGAGGACGATAAAGTGTTCCATCTGGTCAGGCCGGCTGATGAGCTGGATGACGTGAAGTCAAAAAGAGGCAGCATTAAGGATAAGTCCATGACCAAAGCCATCACAGAGATCTATCTCACTCGTCTGCTCTCGGTCAAGGTAGACTCCATGTCCACATCAGCGAAACACTGATCCAACCTTCTGCAAATATTACCGTAACCAGTTCCAGTGTGAACGATAGCCCAAATCAAATCTTCAGGTGGAAAATCTCATTTGCTAGTTGAAACAAAATGCAAGATTTAATGAGCCAGCCTCAGTGGCAATTCTCTGCTTCAGTGGCACACATCCTTATACACCTAAACTCCAGAGCTTGCATCCAGGGATTGAAGCTTAAACCTGCCATCTGCCCAGTTTGCCTAAATGCCTTCCTGTGTGATTGGCTGTCTGATGTGTGTTCATGTTTTCATTGAAGCAAATTTGGCAATTAGGGCATGTTTCACACTCGCTCAGCAAAGTAAACAAAAGGAAGTTGCTTCACCGGAGACTGCGTGTGTTCCAGTTCAGGACAGATCAATATGTTTTTAAGGCTGAAGTGCATGGTTGTGTCAGACACCCTAGGCATAAAGATTAACATGCCTTTCCATCTTATGTGCCAGGATTATGATGATCTGACATTTAAATCAGTATGACAACTATGCAATAAAATGTCACAAGTCTCCAATATGTCAGGATATATTACAGATATGAGATAAAATACAAAGTTCTAAAGGCTAAACCACAATTAAAATGTTTATGTTGCACTTAAATTTTATTATTTTATATTTTATTATATAATGATCAGAATCATGTGGGGAAAAAATTGTATGAAGGATTTCACAACATTTGAAAACCTAGGGTTAGGATTCTAGGCAGTGATTATTGCCTTCGTCATGGGCATGATGCTGCAAGCTTGATTTTGGTTCTCTGTGGGGCATAGTTGTGCCACCATTTTAGGGCTCTTTGTGGGTCCTGATGCCTCTTTTGAGTTTGTGGTTTGAGCATCTGTCATTTCATCAACCAAGGAGCAACCACTGGTTATGAAAAGTGAAGCCATCACGGAAGGAATAAAACATGCAGTTCCTGAAATACAGTAGGGCCGGGCCTGTTCCAAAAGCAAGTGAATCTTCATAGACCCCCTTCACAACAGAAATAAACCTGTTTGCAACAACAACAAAAAAAACACACATTTTTGTTCTTCATAGCTAGATATCCTATTCATGGCAACGGTACAGATCTAAAATTTTTAGGTAACTAATTAGTTAAAATTTGTTATGAAATTATACTGTACATAATTTAAGTGCTGTAAAGATGCCAACTGTCTGATATGCATGATTTTAGCTAACCTGATAACAGGAATCATTTTAGTTTAATTCGACACAGGATGACATGTAGGGTATGGATGACGGAGTTCATTTACATGCAAAGTAATGTTAGCATATAAAGTAACATTAGCCACCTTAACTTTTTAGTGAAGCTAAATCTAAGCTAGCTTGTGGTGACTGAGGTAAATAGGCATGTTCCAAGCAACAGCCAGGTTCCATTTGTTCTACCCATTTGCCCATTGAAGGATTAACCAGAATTTAGGGAGTCAGTTCCTGCCAAGATGGGGACAACCAGAGCTCACACGGTTCAGCTTCAAAATCACTCTTCAGAAAACCTATGGGTGACTTTTTGTTTATTTTTGGATCCAGGCCTGCATTTTAGTACCCATAGCTAATAAACATCCACGCACTATGATGCTTCCACCAGCATGCTTCACTATCCGGATATAGTTGATAAAGCAGTGTCTTGCTTCTCAACCATGTTACACCTGGCATTGAGGTCAAAGGGTTTGATTTTTTTTTTTATCAGTAGAGCTGTAAATCATAGGTAGACTGTGGATTCGATTCAGTAAAATTTGACATTTTAATAGATAGCACTAATGTTTGGTGTTTAAAAGTAAAATATATTAAAATTTATTTAATAAACACTGAAATACAGTTTAAGCTCTGTTGCTGATCGAGCTGATCTGTGCTCAAGTTAGTCTGAAGTTATTCTTTTTTCCTGCCTATCTTCTGCTCCACACTCAAACTCAAAAGAAGGATAAGCAATTATCTCACAAAATGCTAGAGTTTGCAGAAGATAGAACCAGTTTGTATTTTCTGCAAAAGCTGTGCAATATTTTCATGAAATTTGTCAATTTTAGATTTTTTAAATAATTTTAGTCCATGTTTTTTGCTATAATAATAAGAATTAAAAATGGTATGAATCGATTCTGAATGGAAAACTGATCCATCGATTCAGTTAATCAAATTGACTAATATTTCAAATTACATAATCGATCGTTCATCACAAAACAAAAACTTAGACAAACCACAACTGATTCTTCATGTGAATTTTTACCGCCGAATAAAGCCGGATTCTGGGAGTGTTGCAAAGATGCCCTTTTTCCACACGGGAGATTGTTTGCTCAGTTTGTCCAGGTGGCAAGCTCAAGGAGTCTTACTGGTGCTAACATTCTCATACTTATGAATGACAGAAGCTACTGTTTTCTTTAAGACTTTCAAAGAAAGCCTCAGATGTGTGCTTTAACACAATCCTGTCTCTGCGGTCTACAGACAATTCCTTTCACATCATGGCTTGTTTGTTGCTCTGTCAGGCATTGTCAGCTGTGGGGCTTTGTACAGACCGAGTTGTGCTTTTCCAAGTCATGTCCAATCAAGTGAATCAGTCCCTAGAAAGAGCTCAAGGTGGATCAGTGGAAATAGGGATGGAAATGGAGCTCGATTTTAAGTGTCATAACAAACAGCCTGCATGCCTTTGAATTTTTAGATAACCTGCTAACTGGAATCATTTAGGTTGGATTTAGGTTGAGTCACCTCCTGCCAAGATGGCAACAATCAGAGCTACCACAGTTTAAAACTGCTCTTCAGAAAAACTATGGGTGACTTTATGAAAAGTTTATCTAGTTTGTATACAGTATATGCCTTCAGCCCAAGTAATTAGATTTTCATCAAGGGTTTTAGTTTATTTTTGAATTTTGCCCTGCCTAATAAACATCCCCACACTGTGATGCTTCCACCAGCATGCTTCATTATACAGATAGAGTTGATAAAGCAGTGCCTTGATAAAGGATCAGTGGAAATGAGGATGAAAATGGAGTTAGATTTTAAGTGTTATAGCAAACACCCAGCACGCCTCTGAATTATTATTATTGATTTTTTTTTGCATATTGATGAGGGAGAAAAATTCCATAAATTTACTCTATTATATCAAGCCTGCAATATAACAAAAGAAGGAAAATAGTGATAATTATTTCTAAATACTTTCCAAATATGCTTAAAGTATGAAATAAAATGATTTGTTATAACACTGTTTTAATAAAGGACAATATGAGGAAACATAAAGTAGTACAATTATTCCTAATGAAAATAATAACAGCATTTAAAGTAAGCATTGTGCAATTTGCTAGCATAATTTGTCCAGCTATCTTTTCTTCATCAGTGTGTGTGTGTGTGTGTGAGTGTGTGTTTGCACATATGCGTGTCTCCCTGTGTCATTAATCTTGTTGATGAACGTTCAGTTAGACATCATTCATGCTTTGATTTGATCTGACCTTCTCTGAACAATACAGATGTAGAGGCGTTGATTACTTTCACAGCATTTATGCTTCTGTCTATCTATGCTTCTTTATGCTTCCAGGGCACGCTGCAGCAGTTTGTCGATGACTTCTTCCGCAGCGTTCTCTGTTCAGGAACTGTGGTGCCACCTGCCATCAAATACTTTTTCGACTTCCTAGACGAGCAGGCCTTCAAACACGAAAACGTCGATGAGGAGACCATTCACATCTGGAAGACTAACAGGTACGTCTATGAGGAAAGATTTGAAGTACTGCATTGTGCCTAGGCATATATTTGGATTACACGCTCATACACACGCTGAGCAATCCTGCAGGAGTGTGACCCGCTCTTTTACATTCAGGGTATCAAATCTTCTCTCGGGACTTTGCCGCATAAATTAATGTCAGCTCTGTGTTTATTTATTCTGGCTGATGAGTTGTTGTGGTTGCAGAAAGACAGGCAATGTGAATGAGGATGATGAGTAATATCATCAGACCACTGGTTTCACGTGCTTGTTTTGTTTTGCTAATCCAGCAGAGACCGTTCGTTCTAAAAAGGAGTCCGCCAAACAGCCAAATAAACATAGTAATTATGTCCCTGGTTAATTTAATTGTGCTGTTATTACACACTCTTTTTATTTTGTTGTTGTTGTCTCCCGGCGCACAGGGACGCATCAAGCCGATGTAAATTGCTGAGAATTGCCCATATCTATTAGCTCAGCTTTAAAGCACATGGCAGCACATGTGCAGGAAATGATTCAGGACGGTTTTTGTATTTCAGTGGAGCCTTAACTATGGGAGTTTACAGTATATGTTTTATGGGAAATATTACAATGGGAGTTATCATGATATCGAAAAACCTTTCTCTTAATACTATGCCATTATCATCTATATTTTCACGTAAAGATTGAATATACTTTAATAAATGAAATTGAAATCATATTTATATTTATAAAACATAAATATTGCATATTTGTTTTGATTTTTAAGGTTTGTGATTTTATTACTGTCTCAAAATATTGTTGAAAATTTTGGTTAAAAAGTTTGGGCATTATGATGGAAAATCACCTCACAATTTCAGTAGGTTTGCTAACAAAGCGGTTATATTAAAAAAGGCTTTATTTAATGTGTATAAATATAACAAGGGATATTCAATTCATACCAGGAAATCCCTCGTGAATGAAAGCATAATATTGATTGACATTTACAGAAGACTTCAAAAACAGTACAGTGATAAGACTATTAGCGGCAGTAAAACAATTGAATGGTGTTAACATTGTAAAGCAGCCCGTACATCTATGAATTATATTTAGGCATTTGGCAGACGTTTTATCCAGAGCGACTTACATTTTTATCTCATTACACATCTGAGCAGTTGAGGGTTAAGGGCCTTGCTCAAGGGCC